>JABTXL010001959.1:1984011-2008764 GCA_025134845.1 Neodon shergylaensis | reverse complement strand
TAGATAGATAGATAGATAGATAGATAGATAGATAGATAGATAGATAGATAGATAGATGATAGATAGATAATAAAAGCCCAAAATACAGAAACAAAAGAAACCTTTCCAAACAAAACCATTTACATTTGTTTACGTATTAAAAAGCAAGAGATATCTGAATACCTCAAGAGCTTGAATGCTACCTAGTCTTCATCCACCTTGTTGGATGTGACTTGAAATGAACCAATAAGAAAACCACACAGATCGTCTGGTCATTTAAAAGGCAGGTGTATGCGTTACATCCTCCGCACATGTACTGAGACCTCACTCTCTCTTCCACACCTACACAGAATTTGTTTCAACTAAATATGCATGCATTATATGCATGTATTCTAGAACTACTGCATATCAGACTGCTATTTTTAAGGCTCTGTCTACAGTGTGGGTCTGTAAGAATATGTGGTATCAGTTGAACCAAATATAATAGGTGACAGCCAAAGATGACTGTGAATTACAACAACTGTGAATTGAATGTCAATTGACTTTAGGAAGAAATTCTCCTGGATAAAAACTAACTCACGATGCTCATAAGTCCATCTGTTTAGGGCAGTGAAGTGCAATTGTCTTGTCCTTTGACCAGGTTAAGCTACAGATCTCAGGGAGGTGTGTCATGTACCTCATGCAGTGAGGCCAGACTCGAACCTTTGCTGGGCAGCCTTTGGGATGACTGTGACAGTTTCTGATGAGATGTTAGCCTCCAGTGAGCTGACAGCTAGAAAACCATCTCTGTCGTTTCCAGGAGAAAGTGTCCAGGCTGGACAGGATTGTGGCCGAGCACAGCCAGTTCTCGCTGGGTGTCAAAGAGCTCCAGGACTGGATGACAGACGCCGTGCACATGCTGGATTCGTACTGCCTCCCCACGTCGGACAAGAGTGTGCTGGACGGCAGGATGCTCAAGCTGGAGGTGTGTGTACTGAGAGTCCCATGTCTCTATTGGCCTGGTGTGAGTAAGTGGTCCTCCGTCTGTAAGAACCTTCTGGATGCTCTGTGGATGTGTTTCCGCTTGCATAATACGCTCATCCCTAAGCATGAATCATTCTTTGAAACCCTGACACATTCATCCACAAACACTACAGGAAATAGAATAAGACACAAATGTAGTTATTAGCTCAGTTGTTGATTAAGAAACTAGCTTCAAACTCCATCGTAGACACTTGTGTTCTGAAGATATATTTTGGTGAAACGTTTTATTCATTTTTTCAACTTACTTTCCTGCCTGTACCATTTAGTCAATTCTCCCATTTTGAAATATCAATTCTATTTTGCATTTGTAATAAAAATAATTAATTTTCATTCATTCATCTCTGCCTCATAACTTCTGTGCCCACACAGTAGATTGGCACTCTGTTTTGACAGCAGGAAATCAAAAGTGGATAAAATATGACCTTTGTTCTCCACACCTGTGTTATCTGCTGCTGAGGGTGAAATTTAGGAGACGATGGTTGCAGGTGGCGATGCATGCATGTGTGTGTGTAGCTTGTAGATACACACAGGAATGGAACAGTATAGGAGAAATGGGTTTAACATTGGAGCAAGTATCCCTGGATGTCTTGTACCTAACTCTGGCTTGTTGGAATGACGAATGGAGGGGCTGGTGAGATGGCTCAGTGGAGCAAGGCACCTGCCACCATTAAACCGAGTCCAGTTCCTGACACCACACAGTAGAAGGTCAGAACCATCTCTCCCAAGTTGTCCTCTCTCTGTCTCTCTCTGCCTTTTTTTTTGTCTGTCTGTCTTCCCTCCCTTCCTCCCCTTTACTCACTCCTTCTCTCTCTCCCTCCCTCTCCATCCCACCCATACAACATAAATGCATGTTTTTTCTGAAGAAGAAGGGAGTGTCCTGGTGCAGGTGACTGGATGGAGGTTTGAGGGAGAAGAAAACGAAAGTAGAAGCTAGAGGGCAGAACCAGTGTGGTGTGATTGGAGGCAAGCTTGCCATTCCGTCTTGACATAGCATGCGCGGGATCACCAGAGGCTCAGCTGAGGATGTAAGACATAGGTTAGAAGTGACCAGAAGTTTTGCACTTTGACATATATTACCAGTTTTGTAAGTCTGACTTTAAATTTCCTGTTAGAAGGAACAGGGCCTACGGAAACCTTGATCCCTGATCCCCGTTTCCAAGGAGAGGTTGCACTAGAGGGACATGAGCTTCCTTATGTCTCAGAACTTGGAGAGACCGGGACTACACAGTCCCCCTGTTAAACCAGGACAATGAGATGTGGAAGAAGGGATTAAACAGAGAAGACTCAAAACCAGCAGTTTCCTGGAGCCTGGCTACTGGCAGCCACCTCAGGCATCTTCCCACAGGTGCCCGATGACAGGCTCATATGTCACACTGTCATCTTCAGAGTCTGAACCAGGGGGAGCCAAGAATATCAACACACACAGGGCAGTAGTGGCACACTTAGTTCCAGCACTCAGGAGGCAGAGGTGGGTGGATCTTTGTGAATTCGAGGCCAGCCTGGTCTACAGAACTAGTAGCAGAGAAAGTTCTAGAAGAGCCAGTACTACACAGAAAAATAAAACAAAACAAAAGACAAACAAAAAAAATCAACCTATAAATACAAAGGCTTCTGCATCTGTTCCCGGCAGGCACTGTTGTCAGTCAAACAGGAGAAGGAGATCCAGATGAAGATGACCGTGACCCGGGGGGAGTACGTTCTGCAGAGCACCTCTCCAGAAGGCAGCGTGGCTGTGCAGCAGCAGCTGCAGGCTCTGAAGGAGATGTGGGAGTCCCTCTTGTCGGCAGCCATTCGCTGTAAGAGGTGAGGAAAGCTGTGGTCAGTGCCCTGGAGCCATGCCGGAAGGAGGAGGGAATGCTTCAGGAGAGGCTGTTTTCCTTCCCTGCTTCCTCTTTCTTTCCTCCCTTCCATTGTAATTACTATTTCCTATTTCCCTTCTTTTCCTACAGGCCTTCCTCCCTCCCTTCCATCCTCCTCTCTCCCCTTCTTACTGGCTTCCTCTCTTCCCCTCCCTATTAAGAGCTCTAAAGGACAAGAGAATCTTGAGGGTATGGCGTTGCATTTGCTTGACCTGAAATATTGTACCTACATTTTAACATAACTAAAATGTGTATCTTTTTTCTACCTGATTGATGATTAAAAATCAAAGAATAATAAATATTTCATGAAGAGGAAATATTTTGATTAAAGCCAAATTATTCACTGGGGAGGACTCCTAACACTCAGGGAGGAGTGACAAGGAAAGGAATGTCACCAGACCAGTCCTGCAGGGCACAAATGGGACTTCCTTGGCTGGGTGACACTGGGTGCTGTTTTAGTGCCTCCAAGTTATCCCATGGGGCAGAACGCGGAGATACTGGTGCAGAAGCAAACAGGACGCAGGAGAGAGTTGAGGGCTGTCTATTAGGGGCTGGCAGTTCCTTGGCACTCACTGTCCTCAGTGCTCAGAGCACAGCATGGACCAGGAGTGTCCCCAGCCAGCAGCAGCCCTCTGCAGTGGGAAATCTGAGGATACCTGTGAGAGGCCGCTGATGGTGGCTGCCAAGGCCAATCACAGCAGGAAAACTAGTCTCAATAATCCACAGCATTAAATGAGTACAATGAAGGAAGGATTTATCCGTCAGGAAAATATTATGTCTTAATATTTAGACCACTTCAGCAAATATGGCCCTATTTTCCATTGTGGTTTTCTGATTTTTAAACTTCATGCAAAAATTGGTCACTGTGCTTATGTCCTTCCTTCTGGTTGTCACTCCTCTCGTCACTCTTACTCTGGATGACCTGATAGGTTGACCTGCTGGAGTAAGTGTGGACTCTCTCTGTGGTCAGAGTTCTGCTCTCGCTTGACCTGGAGATCCTACTCTGGGTGGCCTTCAGTCTCTCCCAGGGCCTGGTGTCCCCTTGACCCTCTAGGGGTCATGTTCAGCCCACTTTGGATTTAAATGCACCCTGCTCTCTGAAGTTGTCATCTGTCTGCCCCGGGCCTCTCCACCCTCTGCTGGCTGGAGGGGACGGAATACACAGGACAGACATCAGACCCGTACAGATAGTCAGATGGGGTACTGACGTTTCCTCCCTTTCAGTCAGCTGGAAGGAGCGCTCTCTAAGTGGACAAGTTACCAGGACGACGTGCGACAGTTCTCCAGCTGGATGGACGGTGTGGAAGGCAGCCTCAACGAGTCGGAGAGACAGCACACAGAGCTGCGGGAGAAAGTGACTGCTCTCGGGAAGGCCAAGGTTCGAGATGGATTACACACTCTGCGTTCTGTCGTAAACTCTGGTCTACAGAGCTAGTTCCAGAGAAAGTTCTAGAACAGCCAGTACTGCACAGAATGTAGTACACCAGGGATGCACACACAGGGGAATGATATTTGAAGCTTGCATTGTAATTTCTAATATTGTCCTAAAGTAGGATTTTGTTTTTAGCTATTTTACTCAGGAGTGAAGATTTTCTTTTCTAGATAATCATATAGACCCATGTTTTATGACACAGATGATTTAAAAAGTTGTCTCTTCTTAATGTCAGAAGTACACGTTTTCTTTTTATTGCATTCTTTTGTATTACCACTGCCTTTTGCTTTTCTTTTTCTTTCCTACCTGCTTTCCCACCCTCAATGCTGGATATTAAACCCAAGGCCTTATACATATCTGGCAAACACTGAACCACAGAGCTAAACCATAGGCCCTATATTACTACTTGTGGACAATTTTGATCAACATCATATGGTTCTAATGCTATATGAGAAGGTCTTAAGATATGTAAAGAGTTTAATTAAACCCTTTCATTAGCTGGGTAAGTGGCACACGCCTTTAATCTCAGCACTGGGAAGGCAGAGGCAGGAGGATCTCTGTGAGTTTGAGACCAGCCTGGTCTACAGAGTGAGTTCCAGGTCAGCCAGAGAGACACAAAGAAACCCTGTCTCAAAAAACACAAACAACAACAACAAAAAAAAAAACAAGCAAAGCAAAACAAACAAAAATCCTCTTTCATTGAAGCAATCTTCAGACAAAATATACTGGAGCCCTTTGCTGGATTCCTCCCTCCAGGGCGAATTCATTGGAATATCAGGTCTTGAACTAAATTTACTATATTCTGCGTGGAAATCCTTCACGCTCCATTTTTTTTTCTGCTTATATGTATCATCTCTTAAGTAACAGCTTAAGTTGGCCACCTCTTCACTCCAGGATCCATCTTTCTCGTTCCCATAGCATCACCACTAGTTACTGCTGATCCATCTGTTCTCCTGTATTCTAAGGCTAAGTTTCACCTTGTTTCTTATTGATCAATTGGCTGCTATATTCGTGTAAAGGTGAACACCTCCCTTCCCTGAGAGCCCCCTCATTGGTTCCCCATTGCTTACATCATAGCAGTGAGCTCCCCAAGGTATTTGTAAGATTGCAAACAAAGTGTACACTCACTAATAAGCATTTATGTAAAGAATTACAACTGGGAGATATCACAAAGCTATACTGTGAGGTGTGAGACACTAATTTGGAAAGGGTTAGCATAGATTGTTTGGAGTCAGGGCAGAGGGACAAGAAAGGCATTTCTGAAACAGGAGACAGGCTGACTATGCCCTAAAGGATTGAGTGCAAAGAATAGTCTGGAGGTATTGAAGACTGAGTCTATCAAGTCCATAGGTTCAGGGAGGAGAGGTCCTCGTGCACTATGGGATGAGAATTGCTGAAGCAGAGATAACAGTGAAGAGTGCTAGGGATGACCTGGGAGAGGGCACAGGCACCTCCTCCTGCACTGTGTGCAGCCTCCAGTAGACTCCACATCCCAGCCTACCACCTGATCTTCCACTTGTCTTCTGTCTGAGGGCATCCTGCTAAATCCAATTGAAAGTGAAGAGAAGCCTGGAGTAGGTGAGAGAACAGGTGACTCCTTCCTATGTTCCAGATAGGCTATTTGAGAGATGAGGTGAGGTGGGTGGGAGCGGCATTTCCTTTAAAAAAACAAAAGGCTGGGGGAGAAAGCTGGATAAGACAGAAAGATAAAAGATGGTGGAAATCAGGAGGCCATTTCTAGATATAAGAAATTTGAAATATTCAAGCAGAAATATAAAATAGATAATTGAAAAATAACGTCTCAGAGTCATTCTGGACCAGATATGAAATACACATAGAAACATTATAGACATAGTTTTCACAAACACACACACACACCTGTATAATTAAAGTGAGTGGATGGATAGCTAAAGGTCCTTTGCCACATTAATACCCCTTAATTTTTGCAAGATCATTATTGTATCTGTTCATGAGCAATTCATTTTAACTTTTTATCCTTTTGTTCTCTAGCTGCTAAACGAAGAAGTCTTGAGTCACAGCAGCCTGCTGGAGACCATTGAAGTCAAGAGGGCAGGCATGACCGAGCATTACATCACCCAGTTAGAACTGCAGGATCTGCAGGAGCGACACCAAGCCATCAAAGAGCGGGCCAAGGTATGGCTATCCCGAGTCCCATGGATTCACCCAGGTGAGAGAGGGCCAAGGTATGGCTATCCCGAGTCCAGTGGATTCACCCAGGTAGGAGAGTGGAGAACTGGGACCACTTAAACACTTGTGAAAAAACCTTGTGAAAACAGTGTAAAACTGAATCTTAGCATTTTAAAAATATCACTAGCAAAATTAAACATTTTGAATATTTTTAATACCTGAAAGTTAATGTAGAAAAAAATAATTCTCACCAAAAAAAATCCCCACTAGAAATGTAATATTGTCACAAAAAAATTCAGAGAGTGTCCACATTGAAAAATCCTAAATTCTTTTTCATTTTGTTTTGTTTTTCGAGACAGGTTTTTCTGTAGCTTTGGTGCCTGTCCTGGAACTAGGTCTTGTAGACCAGGCTGGCCTTGAACTAAGAGCGATCCTCCTGCTTCTGCGTCCCGAGTGCTGGGATTAAAGGCATGCACCACCACCGCCTAGCAAAAAATCCTAAATTTTATGTGACATTTGGCTATGGGAATTTTATAAAATATAAAACAATTGTTTGGAATCTCCAGCTCAGAGCCCCATTCCAGACCCTGCCCTCAGCTGCCGAGCAGCCTCTTCCCTGGAGCTGCCCTCTTCAAACTCCACCCGTGAGAAAGCCTGCCAAAAGTCAGCCCCTCCTCGGGGCTGCTCAAGACCTGGCCTATATGCTCCTTAAGTCCTAATAGCTCAAGGCTAGCCTGGTCTACAAGAGCTAGTTCCAGGATGGACTCCAAAGCTACTGAGAAACTCTGTCTCAAAAAACCAAAAACCAACCCCCTCCCCCCCCCCAAAAAAAAGACCTGGTAGCCCTAACTGCCATGTGAGACCTCTCACACCCTCCTGAGGATCACCCAGGAGTGCTTTGCTCAGATTAAACCCAGCTTTATTAATTCGGTTTGATTGGCTTATTACCCCCATGGTGGTAGAGTCCTAGTAACCAACAGAAACCTGGTAGCATTCACCGTTTGTCACCTAGGCTTCCCAAGGACAATGGTGACACCTTACGGGAGCACATTCTCCGTTATTAGACAAAGTCCAGGAAAATAAGCCCTCCAACTCCTAACTCTCACTTAAGACATAATGTAACTGTTTTGGTTTTCACTACTAATTGAATTTTTAAGAAAAGCAAAGTCCCTTCATTTGTGGCGTGACCATTAAGTTGTCATTGAAAATTCACAGACCAGGTGGTTATTTCACAGTGATCTTCGAGATCTTTCCAGACTTAAGTATTTGTTTTTATATTTTGTTATTTTTTTTCCTTAGAGAGAAATACGATTTTTTTCTTTTTCATTTTTTATTGGTTCTGTGAGAATTTCATACAGTATATTTTGAATGTATTTACCTTCAATTAACCTCACTCCCTGTCAGCCCTCAACTGTGTCCTCTTTCTGTATGGGGAATTTAAAGGTTCTTTTTAAAAGGGAAATTACTCATTTTTCTAATGAGCTTATAATTAGGCTGTTCTAAAATTTCAAGCATGTAGCTGACAAGATGTTTCAGCAAGCAAAGGCTCTTGTCACCAAACCTGACAACTTGAGTTTGAGCCCAGATCCCTACACTAGAAGGAGAGAATTGAATCCCAAAAGTTATCCTCTGACCCTCACAGGCATTGAGCATGTGCATAAACACACACACACACACATTAAAGAAAACGTAACTCCAAAAATGAATTCTGCATTCAGTGATATGTTTCTTTCTTAACTATTTTAAATACTGAGCACAGGAAGCAGTAACGAAATTAGAAAAGCTGGTTCGCCTTCACCAGGAGTATCAGAGAGACCTAAAGACATTTGAAAATTGGCTGGGGCAAGAACAAGAGAAGCTTGACCGATGCTCGGCCCTTGAGGGTGACAGCCACACTCATGAGACAGCATTGCGGGATCTCCAGGTAACTCTATCAGAAATCCAAGAATCCCTTTCTATGAAAATGGAATTATAATTCCAAACAATGGGAAGTGGGTGTGGCCGTGGCTCCAACAGAGAGCTGATATTCGTTCAGTTAAGGGAAGGCTTGATCTTGAATGTTCAAGTTCCCATCACTTGTTAGGCAATTTAAACCAACAAAACCAGCTCTTGGAGGACTCATTCGGCTACCAGGGTGGCTACTGAGCTAGTGCATGGTGTTGCCTAACAAAAACATCTGCCTGTTGCTCTCAAAAGGACAGTTTCAGATGAAGGATAAAACAGCGAGCACCAACGCAATATTGCAGGCTCTGAGTGAAACTGATAGCACGATCTGTAGCTAGTTGACTTCAATCAAAACCTCTAACACTCTGGAGGGTGTAGGACTTGGCTGAGAATTCAAGAAAAAGAAACAGCGTCGCTGGGAGGCACGTGGATCCTCTGGACACTGCAGATAGGGTGGGCACAATGGTCAACAGCTCTCAACCTTATTCACTCCTTCAGTTAGTTACTCAACACCGAACACAAAGCAAACACAGTGAGGAAAGCAAACCCATGAGTCCATCATTGCAAATGATGGGGTAAAGACAGTAATAGGTTAATGCAGGGAACTTATGGCAGCTCTGAACCTTTAATCATTCATCACTGCAGGGCTAGGCAGAGTCAGGGAGGTCTCCAGTAAAAGGCTTCTAGGAGCACAGAATAAAGAACTGGAAAAGACTGAGAAGACCATCCCCATGTCCACTGGGGAATGTTCTAGAACTTCTTAGCATGCTGTGGACCCCAAATGGAGTTGATTCAAGACTCGTAAGCTGTCCCTACAGCTAGGACGAGGTAGGAGAAGCAAAACCTCTCATGGTTTTCCCTGATATGTGCAACTCCCATGACCTTCTGCTGAGTCTCAAGAAGGGTTGTGTAATGCCAAGCAGACAGGTTGGGGTAAGGAAACTTGGACTCTACTTCTCCGTGCGACCTGGTACTAGGCAACTTCAGACAAGAAAGAAACTTTCTCACTCGGTTTCCTCAACACAACTGTGAAGATTAAATGAGAAGAAACCATCTTACTTCAAGATAATAAATACTAGATAACAAACAGTAGAAGTTATACAAGTTATAGTCTCATCTGCCCTGCCTTATAATACTAAGTGCTCTGATCTCTGAGATCTTACAGGCCTGGCTGTTAGTCGGTGCATATATGTAGACATGCATGTACATATGCATACTATCATTGTTTGAGGCAGGGTTCTAATATACAGCCCAGTCTAGCCTTGAGCTCAGGATATTTCTATCTTAGTCTCCTGAATGTTGAGACTACAGGCAGGTTTCCCGACAGCCAACAGCTGTTGACTTTGTGTCCTTAAATAGCTCTCTTCTCACTACACGCTAGACACCCTGGGAAGCAAATGATGACCTCTGCAAGCGGCTGTGCATGAACGGAACCAGCAAGTTCCTGCCTACGTGCTTCTCTTGTTTTGGTCTTAAGTCAGATTAGCACGGCTTAGACTCCAGGCTCTTGCCACCCATGTGTTTCTTCTATGTTGTCTGACTTAAGTCTCCACAAACGCTGAAGAGGAAGGAGGAAGGCCTTGGCAGGAAACAAAAGTGGAGCACTGTAACTCCCTGCTACATGGCTGCAAGACAGGGCCACTCCAGAATCCTTACGTTCTCCCACCATGGCCAGTGGTGTGGAGTCTGTTACTAGGTAACATCAAGCACAAGACAGCCTCTCTGACGCCACATAGTGAGATTAAGTGAAAAGTAAGAAAACCATACTTAACTGATAAATTCATTATCAAATAAAGACTAGAATTTAGGAGACCCACAATTTTATAGACCACAGGCACCAATTACTTTATATAGACTGAGGGTCTAATTCAAGTCATGGAACATATTATCCATACTTAAATATCAAGCTATGCTTTTCTTTGGCATAAATACTTCATATATTTGGATAGATAAGAATTTATTTAGTAGAATGATGACATATAATAGATAGAACTGTTTTTATAAACTTGAAAGAGGAGATAAATTGAGATTAATAAGTTAGAGAAGTATCAGTTAACTACAGCACATGGCCACAGTGTCTGTGCTTTAAGGAATTCTGTTGGCACACAACCACACTCGTTGACCCTGCCTATGGCTGGGTGGGTACTGCACCAGCAGAGTTGCACAATCGTAGCACAGCCCAAAGTCCTGCAAAACCTAAGGCACTGATTTTCAGGCCCCTTTGCAGGAATAATATGCAAACAAATTAAGGAGAATTTATACAGCATCACCTTGAAAAAGAATGAAAGAATTTTCAAAGAAAGCCTCCATGTTTGTGCAAGTGTTGTGCCAATTCTGACTGTGTGCATGGCTGCCTTTAATGTTCATGGTGGTGGTTTACATGGTTCTTTTTATTATAAATAATCATATCGTTCAACACATGTTGATTTCTTATGACTAGAATTTTAAGTATATAATACCATTTTTGCCAGAATAGTTAAGGATGTGTTTCTATAAAAAAAAGCAATGTATGCCATTCAATATATGTTCACACTTATTTGTTTAGGGTGACTCTTTGGGGCTTATACTGTGGTCAAGAGACTATATTTGAATATAGGAGCACCTAGTAGGCTGGTGTAATGATTCAACCTTCCAGGTCTATATGCCTACAAAGGGGACTGGTCCAAATTTTCTGGGCCACCACATTCCCTAGAGCATAAACCTGGAAAGGACTCCCACCTCTTGCCATGAAGAGGATCCACACTTTCCTTCTCAGAGGTAACTGTAATGCCCATTTAATGCCAAAGCCATCAGCCCTGAAAGCTGTGTAAGAAGATGCTGAGCTGTAATAAGCCTGACTTAATGTTTTAAGCAATATCACTTTTGTCATGACTGCTTTTGCCTAAAGCTAAAAAAAAAATCAAATTTCAAAATCTTAACTGGGAATCATTATTTTTTATTTATTTTGGTTTTTGTTTTTGTTTTTCAAAACAGGGTTTCTGTGTATAATAGCCCTAGCTGTCCTGGAACTCACTCTGTAGCCCAGGCTGGCCTTGAACTCAGAGATCTGCCTGCCCCTTCCTCATGAATGCTGGGATTAAAGGTGTGCCCCACCACAACCTGGTGGGTATTCGTATTTTAATTGGGAAAATTTCAGGCTCTTTCTCCAGACATAGGAAGGCAATGTTCACTGTTAGAGATACAGATATGCATTGTTTAGTAGTGCAGAATGAAATCATATGTGAATTACGAGCTGGCCCAAGATGGTTTAGCTGAGATGCACTGGTGTGAACTATCAGTGAGTCATGATGCCCATGCCCTTTTGCCTGCAGGAGCTTCAAGTGCGCTGTGCAGAGGGGCAGGCCCTGCTGAACTCGGTACTGCACACCCGGGAGGATGTGATTCCATCAGGCATCCCCCAGGCAGAAGACAGGGTGCTGGAGTCCCTCCGTCAGGACTGGCAGGTTTACCAGCACAGACTGGCAGAGACCCGGATGCAGTTCAACAGCGTGGTGAACAAACTGAGGCTGATGGAGCAGAAGTTTCAGCAAGTGGATGAATGGCTCAAAAGAATGGAGGAGAAAATCAGTGTCAGGAGCGATTGCCAGAGTAGCCGATCCACCAAGGAGATACAGTTGCTGCAGATGAAGGTGCAATCCCGGAAAATTACCGAGCCTTGTCAAAGCAAATTGCCTTGCAGAGCTTGTAGTTTGTTTCATGGAAACACTTAGAAGTTGTCTGTCTGAGGTGGACGTCTTCCGAGTTTCCACTATGCTGACCTAGAACACTTAAATGAAATGGTTCTCCCTGCAGCCATTACTTCTTAGGTTTATCTTGGACAGGCTATGGTTTGGCGCTGGGCCAGTGAGGTGGCTCGGCAGGTAAAAGTGCTTGTTGCACAACCTCATTGCCTGAATCTGGTCCCTAGCACCCTTACGGGAAGGACAGAACCACCTTAATGTTGTCCTCTGTCCTACACACACACACACACACATACACACACAAGTGCACACACATTAGTCACTAAATGTTAAAAACATGAAAACTTTAAAATAGAATACAGTTTTGTGAAACTATTATATTTATTTTCCATGACTGCTGATTTCCATTATAGAAATACAGAAGCAACAATCTTTTACAATTATGATTAAGATATAAAAGAGATCTAATACAGTTCTATAAGTTAGTAATTCGTAACTAGCTTCTTTCTAATTTTTATATAAGTTCCTTGCACACAGTCAAAACAATTTGTAGGCCTTGGTAATTTGTTCTCGTTATTCATTTTAGTATTTTAAGATTGGTTAAACTGAAAGGGAAGATGTGAGACGTCTTTAAAAAGGCATTTGTACCAAAGAATAATGTGTATAGGAAGGTGAATAGTGAAACATGCCCCCAACTATGCTGAAGCCCGCATGGGCAGTCCGTTTATATTGAGTTTCCTGGTCTAAGTTGATGGGGATAACTGACCAGGTCTCTTCCTCAAGGAACAGGTTCCACCAAGATATGAACTCAGATCGCTGGATTCAGAGTCCAGAGCACTAACCATTACACCACAGGAGCTGGTGTTTAAAGGAAGGTGCTGAGAGTTATAGATACACAACCGTTATCACATTGCTGTGACATAATTTTTCACAGAGATTATATTTGACACATTTTCAGAATTGTAGCTCAGAATAAACATATTCATAAACACGTGTGCAAATCATGTTCCCTTCAGACGGTACATACAGTGTCTCTCGGATTTAAGACTGTCCAGGACTGAGCTCCTCTTCCTCTGGTTCTGATGTCATTGCAGAAGTGGCATGAAGACCTGTCAGCACACAGAGATGAAGTTGAGGAGGTGGGAAGCAGAGCACAGGAGATCCTGGAGGAGAGCCATGCGCGCAGCAGGATGGGCAGCCAGGCCACCCAGCTGACCTCCCGCTACCAGGCCCTGCTGCTCCAAGTGTTGGTGAGCTGCCCCTGACATTTACAAGAGACCGCTGGCATCATGAGCCTACGCGGTCTTCACCGGCTCCTACTGAAGATGTCTGGTGGTCCATAGCAGCCCTGGCCCTGGGGCTTTCATCCATGGTTCAGTCTTCTCTTTGCTTTCACAGGAGCAAATAAAATTCTTAGAAGAAGAAATCCAGAGTCTGGAGGAAACGGAATCATCCCTCTGTTGCTATGCAGACTGGTATGGCTCCACCCATAAAAACTTCAAGAATGTGGCTACCAAGATAGATAAAGTCGATGAAGTAATGATGGGGAAGAAGTTGAAGACACTGGAGGTAGGCAGACATCCTCCTGTCTCCAACCCCCCCTCATCCGCTCATGATTCTCTTCCACTAGGTAGATCTAGAAGCATGCATCGATTCCTGACTCCAAGCTGCGTATAGCCCCCAAATCATCATTTTAATCCAAATATGGTTATACATGCTTTAAGGCCAAAGCTGATTCCACTCATGTGTGAGGCATAGTCTCATGAATGGCCCATGGGCATCTGTCTGCCATGTCTTAAGTTGACAAATCCTGACGGTTAGATCTTAAATTCACATCTAGGCGTATTAGCAGACTAGAAAACAAAATCTTTTGGGATGAAAATTTGCTGAGGATAAAAGACACATCAGATTCCTCTTTAAGTCTCTGACTTGAAAATGGTATATTGATCAAGATTTAAATCCTGTGTTGAATTAAAGAAAGGAACTTCAGATTCCTTGATAGGTCCAACCTGGAAAAAAAAACTTCAAAAACTTATTTTAAGGGACTACAGAGACTACAGAATGATTCCAAATAGAATCTGAAAACCTTTATTTGCAATAATAATAATAATAATAATAATAATAATAACAATAAGATCCACACTGCATTTGCTCTGTGCTGTCTGGTTTTATATCAACACAAGCTAAAGTCATCTGAGATGAGGGAATTTCAATGGAGGAAATAACCTGTAGGCAAGCCTATAAGGCATTCTCTCAATTAGTGATCAATGGGGTAGAGCCCGGCCCATTGTGGGTGGTGCCATCCCTGGGCTGGTGGTCCAGGGTTTATGTTACAGTAGGCTGAGCATCAGTTGCTGCTTCCTGGTTTCTGCCCCCCCCCCCCGCCACTTTCGGTGATGAACTGTTTTGCAGAACCACGTGAAACAAACCCTTACCTCCTCAAGTTGCTTTTGGTCATTCCACAGCAATAGTAACCTGCTTTCTTTCTCAGGTTTTATTAAAAGACATGGAGAAGGGCCACAGTTTGCTGAAATCGGCTCGAGAGAAAGGGGAGAGGGCTGTGAAGTTCCTGGAGGAAAACGAGGCTGAGGAACTGAGGAAGGAGATCCATGGCCACATGGAACAGCTGAAGGACCTGACTGGCACGGTGCGGAAGGAGCACATGAGCCTGGAGAAGGGCCTTCACCTGGCCAAAGAGTTCTCAGATAAGTGCAAAGTGCTGACCCGATGGATGGCAGAGTACCGGGAAATCCTGCACATGCCTGAAGAACCCAAAATGGAACTGTATGAGAAAAAGGCTCAGCTATCCAAATACAAGGTAGTCCTTTGTGACACATGTGTGTGGGCATCAGGCAAGGACTGAATGGGAGAGAGTCTATTCCCAAAGTCTTCACCCACACAGGTGCTGAAGGGTACCTCTATACATCCTCTTTGCTGCTGGTTTATGCAGCTATAGTGTTGTAATAAGGCTGCTTGTTTGTTTCGGCCATTGGACAGCTTATACCCAAAACAATCACACAGAAACTATATTATTTAAATCACTGCTTGGCCCATTAGCTCTAGCTTCTTATTGACTAGCTCTTACATATTAATTTAACCCATCTTTTACTAGAGATACTATTTTACTAGATACTATCTTTTACTAGAGATTACTATCTGTGTATCACCACATGGCTGTGGATTACCCGGTAAAGTTTCTAGCATCTGTCTCCAGTAGGGCTACATGGTTTCTCCCCAATATAGTTGGCAAAACATACAACTTTAGCATGATTTTTCCTATTAGGGGCTAATATTCAAAAGTTAATATAATCAATCAATATACCTTTGTGATACAGCTATATAGATCTTCTCAAGGGTGTTCAACTCCCAGTCAAGGGCCTCATGTAACTAAAAAGCCCACCACAAACTCATCAGCTGAAAAATCTTATGAGATACTTTTGCAAGTTTTTTTCCCTGTAGCTTGAGTGCATGATTCTCAAATGTGACCTTGTTCACTGATATCACATCTCTCCCAATATAGTCACTTCGGTTCTTTCCTTGGTTCCCAGTCCTATAATCTGAATCACAGCAAACTGAAAATGAGAGAGCATGGTTTAAAGACAATGACCTCTAACTGACTAATTAGAAGGAATGTTATATGATTTTTTTCTTTTCTTTTTTTTCTTTTTCGGCTCTTTGAGGGTCCACCATCCAGCTCCCATATAAATCCCACACGGAGGTTTATTCTTAGTGATGGCTTTACCTTGGTTTGTTTCTTGTCAGCTTCTCTTAACTTACCCGCAACCACCTTTTGTCTCTGGGCTTTTTCCTTTCCTTGCCGCTGTAGATCTTACTTTCACAGTTACTCTGTGACTGGTTGCGTGGCTGGGTGTCTGGCTCCGGATGTCCTCCTCTCCTTTTTCTCTCATTCCTCCTTCTCATCCTCGTTTCTCCTTCTATGTATTCTCTCTGCCTGCCAGCCCTGCCAATTTTCACTCTTGCCTCGCTATTGGCCATTCAGCTCTTTATTAGACTGGCACAGTAACACAGCTTCACAGAGTTAGACAAAAGCAGCATAAACAAAAAAAACACACCATAAAATAATATTCTACAACAGGTAAACACCAGGGAATTTAGTTTCTAGAGGATCAGTAATACATTCTAGAGATACAGAGGAGATAGAAACAGGTAGAGAAAGTTAGAAATTTCACCTGCTCAGACTTTCAAAATAATCACCAAAAAGTTGCCTTCCACTAATATGTGATGTCTTGTCACAGATGCCTTAAACATTTCTGCCCACTGGTCTTAACTAAAGAAAATCAGGCATAGATCAAGATAGAAAGACATATATACATATGCGTGTGTACGCATATATACATATACATATGTGTGTGTGTGTCAAATTAATGACTCAGTACCTTGACAATGTTATAGGCCATCGGGGTTTGCTATATGGCTCTTAAGGATTTAGCAACAGTCTTTAGGGATGACAGTATGCAGGCTCACCCCAAACTGCTTCTCCAGAAGCTACTGACATTTCTAGCTATGATACTGTGCCAGGCCTCCCCTCCAGGCCTGGCAGCTTGACACTGAAGATGTACTCATGAGACTCCCCTCTTCTCATCCCCTAATTCAGATAGATTTCCTAGCGTAGTTAAGTATGTTTTGAACGTGTCTCAGCAAGTGCTGGGCGTTTTCTACCTAGGTCCAACTCTTAACTCAAGCTGCAACAGACGTCATGATCTCTGAACTGAAAGATGGTGCCTTTTGTTGGGATTTATCTCTGTAGAAAGTAATGAAGTGGGAGGTAGAAATAAGAGCTGTGTTCAATTTCACTAAATGACAAGTTTTCTATTTTTTTCCTCCATGCAAGGCTATTACATGTGCTTCCCCCCCATAATAATGTAAAATAGCACAAGCTATGGCAAAATATTCTCTTTTTAATGCTTTCTACTTCACTGATTCAATAAATATTTGCCAGATCCTTCTCTGAGGGAGGTGGTGTCATGGCTTCCACAGGCACCTGTGTATTTTCTCCTTGTTCACCCCAATGAGGTGGCTGCTTTTCCTTTTTGTCTCTGTGATTCAAGTCACTACAACAAATGGTGCTGTCCCACGAGCCATCTGTGAACTCGGTGCGAGAGAAGGGCGAGGCGCTTCTGGAACTGGTACAGGATCAGACGCTAAAGGACAAGATACAGAAACTTCAAAGTGACTTCCAGGACCTCTGCAGCATAGGAAAGGTGAGGAGGGGGTGGCACTGAGAATGCTGACTGCCCAGGAGGTGACAAAGCCTGCTTCTGTCTTCTCTACTATAGACTTTTGAGGACTGGCATCGGCCAGAGGCACTTTAATAGCATGACAGCTGATTTTCCCATTCCTGATGGTTGTCTATGTAATTCACTTCCTATTAGACGCTGGGGATGGAGCCCATGCCCTTGACTGTACTATCCATACACTCTACACCTAAGCTGCCTCCTAGCCCCATCCTGGTGGGTTTCTGACACAATCCAGTTTGCCTAGCTTCCGAGTTACCCTAGACATTGTTTAAATATAACACAATTCTGAGTCAACTCTGACACATGCCTGGTTTTGCAGGAGCACGTCCTCAATCTGGAAGCTAAAGTCCGAGACCACGAAGACTACAACAGTGAACTCCAAGAGGTAGAAAAGTGGTTGCTGCAGATGTCCGGCCGCCTGGTGGCACCCGACCTTCTGGAGGCCAGCAGCCTGGAGACCATTACCCAGCAGCTTGCCCATCACAAGGTAGAGCTACTCTCGCCACACGGGGGCTTTGACAGCCCCGACACTGTGTATGTGTCTGCATGTGTCTGTGCATATGTGCATGTGTATATGCATGTGGGTACACACGTGTGCATATGCATGTGTAGTGTCTTCAAGTGCAGCTCTGAATTACGACTGTGCTTCAAGAACCTCATGTGAGCCTCATGTGCAGCTGACAATTTAGAGCCACTGAACTTGATATCCTTGGGAGAGTAAAGATTACTCAGCTCATAGCACTCGGCTTCTGAACACGCTGCACGCGGTTGAGCTCATAGTTTTTGTTGTTGTTGTTTTTTTTTGTTTTGTTTTTGGTGGTTTTTTTTTTTGGTCTTGAAATTTAGTCAGCATGGATCTTTTAGCAAAGGAAGAGATTCCTCCTACTTTAGAAACACGTGGCAGCCATGGAACACAGGACTGGGAGTCAGTCTGCAGTCTGGGCCAGCCACATATCCTTCCTAACTGGGACCTGAGCCTCTCTGGGGCAGTTGTCCTATTGTCTCACCTCGTAACTGTGCTGGAAACCCTAGGGAATGGCATTTGTGCAAGCACTTTGTGAGCCACTGAGGGCAACACTGAGGGCAGACATTCTTATCTTCGCAGTTCTTAGTAATTACACATAATACTGACAGATGGCATGTGGACCATTTTATGGAATGACCCACTCTGATCTTAAGGAGAAATAATTTTATCTGAGATATAAATCAATACCCTGTGGTGTGCTGTGAAGACATAAGCCTCTTTGCCAGAAGGAAATTTTCACCTCACAAATAGTTGTAGAAAATCAACTACTAATCTATGACCAGATTTCTGTGAACATGCTGGGTCTCATTTGATCCTGGAAGCTAAGTGGGGTTGGGTGTGCTTAGAACATGGATGGGGGACAAACAGCTATCGTGCTGATATTGGCAGGCTACAAAAACATGCTCTCCTATTTTGCATCCTGTTGCTGTGGTAAATACCATGACCAAAACCAACCTGGGAAGGAAAGGATTTATTTCACCTTACAGCTTACAAAGGGAGTCAGGGTGGGGGGTTCAGTGCAGGGACAGAAACAGAGACCATGGAGGATGCAGACTACTGTCTGGCTCGCTATGGCATGCTCAGCTGCTTTCTTATACAACTCAGGACCACTTGCCCAAGAGTGGCCCCGCCCATAGTACACTGGGCCCTCCCACATCAATCATTAATCAAGAAAATGCCTTACAGAGTTTCCCAGAGACCAATTTCATAGAGACATTTTTTTCAACTGATGGTCCTTCTTCTTAGATGACCCTAGCTTGTGTCATGATGTCAAAAGACTAACCAGTACATATACTAACCCAGTAGATAGTCTATCCCTGCAGGAGTCTGGGGGAGTGATTTCTCCTCTCCTTCTCCTCTCCCTCTCTCCCTCTTCCCCTCTCTCTCTAGCCTAGGATATAATACGTCAGTTTTTTTTTATTTTTTATTGAGAAAAAGAAAAAAAAAGTTTCCGCCTCCTCCCAGCCTCCCATTTCCCTCCCCCTCCTCCCACCCTTCTCCCCCTCCCCCCACTCCTCTCCCCCTCCCTCTCCAGACCAAAAAGCAGTCAGGGTTCCCTGCCCTGTGGAAAGTCCAAGGTCCTCCCCCCTCCGTCCATGTCTAGGAAGGTGAACATCCAAACTGGCTAGGCTCCCACAAAGCCCAAACTTGAAGTAGGATCAAAACCCAGGGCCATTGTCCTTGGCTTCTCATCAGCCCCCATTGTTCGCCATGTTCAGAGAGTCTGGTTTTATCCCATGCTTCTTCCGTCACAGTCCAGCTGGCCTTGGTGAGCTCCCAGTAGATCAGCCACACTGTCTCAGTGGTTGGGTGCACCCCTCGTGGTCCTGACTTCCTTGCTCATGTTCTCCCTCCTTCCGCTCCTCATTGGGAACTTGGGAGCTCAGTCCAGTGCTCCAGTGTAGGTCTCTGTGACTATCTCCATCCATCACCAGATGAAGGTTCTATGGTGATATGCAAGATATTCATCAGCATTGCTATAGGATAGAGTCATTTCAAGTTCCCTATCCTCAGCTTAAGGGAGTCACCTTAGGGGTGGCAAGAGACTTGAACCTAGAGTGGCTCCCAGGAGTCCAAGGCGAGGTCCCCAGTTAATACGTCAGTTTTAAACTGAAGACAAAAGTGGTTTCCACTTTTGTTTAATATCCACTCACACAAGCCCACTGGACAAAGGAAAATGCAGCATCCCTAAGAGCCCAACCATGATTCCATTATGTAGAAATGTATCTCCCCAGGCACCCTTGTGTTGGAATGTGCCCCTTGCCATTAGCGTTGTGTGACCTATATCTCTAGCCTCATTTGACAAGCTTGCTTCTTGCTCCCTGAACAATCTGTGAGCATGCTCACTGGATAATGAATATGAGAAGAGCTGTGGGGCCCGAAGTCCAGAAGGACATGTCCAAACCTGGGAGACTTGGTCGTTTACTTCTAGGTTACCTTGATATGATCTTTCTGGGCTCTAGTCCCTCATCTGCATGACAATGGCTTATTTATAATTTCCAGACTACAGTGGACAATTAACTGTAAGCATGATAGTTATTTTCATTCATCTAAATGTTATTGGGTGTAAATTATATATTGTATTATTACAGAAACCAGAGCAGTAAGTAAATTAAATAGTATATTATCTGAGGTTAAAAAAGAAAACAAAAACAAAAACCATGCCTAGGTTCTAACAGACAGATCTGACACACAGATGAACACCTTTGACCCTGGCTGTGTGGTCATAGCAGTGCCTCTCTGAGGCCACCTGTGCACACACTGTAGCCCTGAAGTCACTTCACTGTCATTTGACTGATCCACAGCTCATTCACTCTTCCCATTGGTGGCTTCCTGAAATACTCATTTGCTTTTTAACCTAACGCATCACCAAGATAAATCACAAAACTCTTTTAAAAGGTCTGTTAGATGATAAAATGAGATCTTAAACTTGATGCTTAGTAAAGAGGTTGTTTCAAGCTGGAGACGGAATCCTGGGAGCTCTCCACCTCTTCTGTTGCAGGCGATGATGGAAGAAATAGCAGGCTTTGAAGACCGCCTAGATGACCTTAAAACCAAAGGTGACACTTTGATCGCCCAGTGTCCAGACCACCTGCAAGCGAAGCAGAAACAGAGCGTGCAAGCTCACCTGCAGGGCACGAAGGACAGCTACTCGGCCATCTGCAGCACAGCACAGAGGGTGAGTGCTGTGGAGGCTTCCCCACAGTGACTGAAGAGGAAGGCCTGGCTTCCGAAAATGGGCCAATGCCTAAATCTTTAGAGTGGCTTTGGTATTTCGTAAGCAGACGGAGTTCACAACTAAACAAGCAGATCGGGCCTCTGTTCCATGTGAGGAAGCTTGGAAATTAGACGTCCACTTCCATCCAATCCTTTAAAGAAAGAATTAATTATGAAAACGTATTAGGCTCGGAATGTGGCTCACTTTGCAGCATGTCTGTCTAGCGTGCACCATGACCAGGGTCTGATCCTCAGCACATATAAACCAATAGTGGTGTCTTATGTCTATAATCTTAGCACTATAGAAATAGAGGTCATAGGACCCGAAGGTCATAGTCACCCATACTACACTACATCGCAAGTTTCAAGTCAGCCTGGGTGACATATAACCTGTCTCAAACAAAACGAAAGATAGAAGCTGTTCAGTAAATTGGGTGCATTGACTCTTGCCTAAAATCCCCACACTTGGAAGATTGAGGCAGGATAGTTGGGAAGAGTTCAAGGCCAAGCTAGGCTGCAAAGTGAGACCTTGTCTCAAAGCAAGCAAAAGGAAAACTTATATTGGCAGTTTTTATCTTTTTTTTAACACACAATCAAAATATTGGCAGTTTTTATCTTTTTTTTACACACAATCAAAACTCCCCCCATAGTTTGCCATTTATTCTGAAGCACTAAAATAAATGCATTTTCATTCTCGCCATTCATTAATTTTTAACATTTGGGGGCCTAGTTTTCTACTCTGAATATTTTTGGGCACTTGAATAAAAATTGTAAATATGAAGTAATTCCTTGTCAGTTTGGAATTGTAGTTTAATGGGTATATTTCCACAAAAATTACATCCTCACCGCCATAGAAATAGGTCTACAATAAATAAATAAATAAGAACTGTTCTTTAATAATAACTAGTATTGTCAGCAAGTTGATTTCTATTGTTAGAGGCATGGGTTTTTATTATTTTGATTTTGTTTGTTTTAGTGGTGGTGGTGATGAGCTTTGTTTTGTGTGTTATTGTTTTTGAGACAGAGTCTTGCTATTTCACCCTGGCTGGCGTAGAACTCACTATGTAGACAAGGCTAGCCTCTAGCTTTCAGAGATCTGCCTATTTCTCCCTCCAGAGTGCTGGAACTAAAAGTGTATATCACCATGCCAGCTATTGTGGGATTTTTAAATCATGTCAAGTGCTTCTGTTCTTAAAGTATTACACTAGGCTGGCCAGGAGGAACTAATTGGAAACACTGGGAAGAGACACTGATCTGTGTTTATAATGAGAGAAATAACAGAAATTGTAGACGATTCAGTTGGTTCCTTAAACTACAAAAATTCATCTTGATAACATATTCTTTTTTTTTCTTTTAAAATGAAGACAACATACTAAGTTACATTGGCCTGCCTTGAGCTCATTTTATAGACCAAGGTAGCCAAGTTGATCAAATGATTGAAAATGAATTGATTGAATAGTCTTATCAGAAAAACATATATAAATGAATCTCAACTGTTCTTTTAATTTTTTTAGATTTATTTATTTTATGTGTATGAGTGTTTTGCCTGAATATGCATTGTATGATGGATGTGTACAGTACCTGAAGAGAGCCGAAGGGGCTCTTAGCCCCTGGGAACTGGCATTACAAATGGCTATGAGCGGTCTTGTGGTGCTGGGGACCAAACCTGGGGTTTCTGGGAGAGCCACTGCTCTCAACCATCGCTCCAGCCCCTGGTCTGTGGTTCCTGAATATAGCTTCCATGGTGGAATGTGTGTCTCAAACTCCTCCACTTCTCTGTGTACTATTATTTATTCCTAGCAAAAGCATCGGAGTTAGAGAAGTTTGGTTGTCTTTTAAAAATGGTGATCCATTGCTTTTTATTTTTAGCTCTTAGTTTAAACAAAAACTCCACTATTTATAATACAGAGAGAAGTTTCGGGAACCTCTGGCTTATGTTCTTGTTTATTTCAATGACTTCATGTACTCTAACACATTTTATTCCTTATATGAACAATGGGTCTGTTATATCTGACATTCTTATATGTGGATAGATATGGGAATTATAAAGTGGACTGTGGCCAGTGAATTTTGTATCAAATTCTGGAACACTTTTGATCATGTTAGATATACATAGTACTAGGGAGTCCTGAGGATTTAAGTGGCCTGCTCCTCATGCTTATTCAAGTTTAGTGATGTTTGTAGAGACAGAAGTCAACTCTAACATCTTGGCCCCATTCTGCCTCAGGTGTACCGCAGTTTGGAATATGAACTTCAGAAGCACGTGAGCCGGCAAGACACCCTGCAGCAGTGCCAGGCATGGATCTCTGCAGTCCAGCCAGACCTGAAGCCCAGCCCGCAGCCACCTCTGAGCAGGGCAGAAGCTGTCAAGCAGGTAGTGGAGTCTGGGAAGTTTATTTTCCTTATGAGTCATTCATTCATTACTCTGCTGGATTCTAGGGGCAACATATCAGGGAAGCCTGACCTCATGGTATGTGTTCTAACACAAGCAGGGCACCCGTGGAATAGACAGAATTTGGTCCTTTACCAAAGCTCAACTCTGAGACCTGATCAGTAGGTGGCTATTGGCTCCGTCACTTCATTTCTCTGAGCCTGAGTTCTCTCCTGTGTGAAACAATGCTTGTCAGTACAGCTGTTACTCGACACGCATGAGGAGTTGGTTTCAGGGACCCTGTGGATACCCCAATATGCAGGTATTCGATCCCTTGTTGGAAATGGTGTGTGTAATACCAGTGATGATCTTACCCATGCTTACCCAGCTTCTTCCCACCCTCTATAGATTATTCTGAACACTTCATGCAATACAATCTCACAAAAATGAAATGGCTGCTATGAAGTTGTGTAGGCAACCATGATGAGGAATTACGTCTGTGCGTCTTCACGACAGACGCAATTTTGGTTTCCTTCAAATGCTCTCAGTGGACGAGCGTGTGGGTACAGAATCTCGGGCTAGAGGGCCAGCTGTGCACATAGCTCTGAAGTCTGCTGAAATCCAAATGTCATCTCACAAAGGAATCTGAGCTGTAAACAGAGAAGCAATGCTGACCTCCCCCACGGTTGTTTTTCTTTCTCCATAAACGAGGTGGTTAGGAAGCGATTGCGGATTGGATAAGGAAGGGAATGCTAACTGTTGCCACATGAAAGGAATTTACTGCATATTAATATTAATCTGCGGGCTTATAATCATGTTACAGAAACTTTCTTAGGACATGAAGAAATATTTTAAAACATTTGTGCTTAGCAGATTAACATGCAGGGCAAATCTTGTGAGAAATAGAGGGATTTGGTTGTAAATGTTATTACTGCCAGATGAATTAATGGGATCAACTAAAAATTTCAAATTTCTTACTTCAGAGATCAATATAACACCCTTACTCATTTAGTCCATGAAGAAAGTGCCCTTTTATTCCATTCCAGTGTGAACTGGCTTAAATGATTTATGCTATTTAAGCCATGAAAATGTTCCCATCAGTGCACACATCATATTTTGGAAAGCACCATATCAGAAAAAAAAATGTGCCTTTTTTAAGCCAAGAAAAAATAATTGAAAGCTACTTATATTCTGTGTTTTTCAATTTTACAGTCTGCATTGTATGAAACAACATGAAGCAGTGAGGTCCCTTGTGGCATTCTTGCATTGCATTAAACAACATGAAGCAGTGAGGTCGCTTGTGGCATTCTTGCATTG
>JABTXL010001959.1:1925113-1984001 GCA_025134845.1 Neodon shergylaensis | reverse complement strand
ATTAAACAACATGAAGCAGTGAGGTCGCTTGTGGCATTCTTGCATTGTGTATTAAACAACATGAAGCAGTGAGGTCGCTTGTGGCATTCTTGCATTGTGTATTAAACAACATGAAGCAGTGAGGTCCCTTGTAGCGTTCTTACAGATCCTCAGCTTGCACCTTCTCTGTCCTCTCTCTTGCCCCTCCCCTGCTGCCCTTCATCCCTAACAGCCCACATTTGCTCTCAAGTCCACTTTTCCATTCTCTAAATTATACGTATGAGAAAAACCATGATGCTTGTCCCTCTTAGTCTGGCTTGTTTTGCTTAACCCGGTGGTCTTCAGTCCCATACCCCTGCTTCACGGCAGAACGTGACGTCTCCATCAAATCCCTAGTCCACATTTTCTCCCGCTGTAAGCTTCCTTGAGTCGCTCCTTCTCTGTGTGGGCCTTTATTATGGATGTATTCTATTTAAAACACTCCAAAATAAATATTTCTCCTTTGTTCCCACCAAAAAAAAGTGTTTCTCACAATGGCCTTCTGCCAGAACAGGGCAGGATTCACTGTGCTAACCAGGAGGCCCCCACGAATCTTGCTCGGGTTCCTGAGTGTGCAGCTCTGTGCCCCCACTGCCCTCCCGCAGACTTTCTGTATGCCTGTCACTTACTTGAAAGTAGCCACAGAAGAGATTCGAGGCTGTGGGCCATCTGGATCTGAGACACTGAAGACGAAGGAATTTTGTCTCATCAATTTTCTTTCTGTTCTTTGTTTTGTTCCATCTCGTTAATGTTTTCCTTGCTGGATGCTGTCTTCATGCCAAGCCGAACAGGCATCTCACAGTTGACTAGTACAGACATGGGGCTGAAGCACTCCACTACTGAAGACTCCACACAGAGGCAGATTCGGAGTTAGGCTTTGATCAGCATCTGCACTATGGTCCCAAGTTGTATTTTGACCCTCTAATATCCTTTCTTCTGTAAATACATACCAGCAACTCTCCGTGTGACCACAAGAGACTGGCACAATAATTCAATCCCATTCAGAGTTAGATGTTTTTATAAGGCATGGGACAGGAATTGGAGAGATGAGAAAAATATGCCAGATTGATTTGTCTTGGAAGTTAATGCTAGCAATGATCACTTGCACCTGTCTCTACTGGTTAGGGTTAAAGTAGCTTGCTTTATTAATCACAAAGTAAATCATTGTCCTTTAAATTACAAGTATTCTTAAAACTCAAATTTTGACAGCTTATTCTCTTATCATTTCTAAATGTTCATCTGTCTGGGTCAAGGCCAGGGTCCGCAGGACGTGGGGTGATGCTGCTCACACTGGATACTGATTGGTGTCACTTTACACAATGGATACCCAAGGCTCTGCTTCTTACTTGGTGGGAAGTAGATCAGTATTTATTATATCCACATGAGAAGCAGGCAGGTCCTCTGTGGTTTCCATTACTGTATGTGTCCCCTATAGACTGCTCACTGCATGATAAAAGCAGCTCTCAGGCCAAGGCCTGGTCATAATTCTTCTAATACCATTCCATTATCCTGCAGCATAAATTCCAAATTTTATTCCACGGCCAACGAATAGGCTGTAATCACAATTGGCCAACCAAAGGGACACTTGAGGTAGTGAAGAGTTTACGTTTTAAAATTCTGCTGAGACTGGAGCGGTGGTCTAGACTTGGGTGACATCAAATTACCCCCAACCCCAGGGTCATTCGGCCATGATGAAGCACATAGTCAGACGCCATGATTAATAGTGGTTGGGAGGCTGTTGGTTCTAAGCAAGTGCAGTCTAAGGATGCTATTGAGCATCCCACAGTGTAAGGACAGACCTCCCCTCTAAGAGCTATTTGCCTCAGTCGTCCATGGCTCTGGGAATGGAGACTGTTGAGTAGAGGCAGAAACCAGAACACTGGGATGTTCGGCTTTTTCTCTTTAACATGGTAGCTTCCAGTTCCATCTATTCGCCTTCACAGAGCATGCTTTCATTTTCCCTTAGAGCAGAAGGAGACTCCACGGTGGGGACATAGCATGTTTTCTTTAGACTGTGAGCTTCCTTGAGCCATTTGTTGTCTTCTGCTTTTTACTGCAGATGTAATTAATTCCTTACAAGAGTCCCCAGGACTTGGTCTCTGTCACTCCCCTGACCTCTGCTCTATTCCCTCTGCTCCAGCCTTTGTACCTAGTGTCCTTCTGTGTGGATTGTCCTTACCCTGTTTGATGGCTTGCTTCCTGAATATGTTTAGATCTAATCCTCTGAACAGTCTTGGTGATACACTGATGTGGAGTCACAAAACTTCCTCCACATAATCCTCTCTCCACCTTTTCTTTCCCACATGGTGTTTAGCACAACTACGCTAAGTATCTGTGGACATATTACCTTGTCTGTCCTTAGAAGAACGCCAGTTCCACGATGGCCTACATTGTGTTGTGTGGACTACTTTATACCCAGTATCTAAAACGTATTCTCCCTCAATGATCCGCCTCTTTAAAGAGACCCATGTTTCTGTGTTTCTATAAAGAAATGGGGGGAAAAAAACTACTCGCATAAGCCCCTCTTAGAATCTGATAAAGGAAAGAGCAGGTTATGAACTTCTCGCTGAGGAAGGAACCCCAGCCATATCACTCCAGCGAAGCTTCCCAGCTCACCCTGACTGTGGTCTCGTCTCCACGCTCTGCACAGCCTGTGAATGAGCAGAGAAGACGAGGCTGCAACTGCTTTTCCTGATATAAAAAGGAAACGCAAATGCTGTGAGAAAATCTGGAAAGACTGGAGACAAGCCTTGGGTTTTCCCCTTTCCCAGACCACGTAGACGGCTTTAATTATAATGCAAACCAGATGGTGGACAAACAGATCCGCCAGTGTGTTTGGAATTCTCCCCATGAGTCACAGATATATTTCAGGACAGTGGTGAAAATACTGGCAAAGCAAGACGGTGTCTGAAATATCAATAAAATGCTCCCAACCACACAGTTTGCTACCTCAACAGTGCACCCCTCTCATTGACCCTGACAAACGCCTTCTTTTTTCCTTCAGGTCAAGCACTTCAGAGCTCTGCAAGAGCAGGCAAGGACCTACTTGGATCTCCTCTGCTCCATGTGTGACTTGTCAGACTCCTCAGTGAAAACCACCGCCAAAGACATCCAGCAAACAGAACAGCTGGTAACAACAAAAGAGTTGCATGATCACAGCAAACTGTTTGGTTATGGTCTCTTCTTCAAATCTTCTTCGAAGGCTGTCAGGTTTAAAGAGAATATTTCCTGGGCTAGTCCTGCTATGATCCTCTTAGATCATAATGATGAGTTAGTATACGGATGTGTTAGCCATCACGAACATGGAAGTGGGTACTAATGGAGTCGCAGCTGAATTGTTCAGTCTCCTCAACCCCTGCCATCTGTACTCTGTATGTCCCCAGTCTAATGACTGCTATCTTCATATTCTCTCACATCTTTCTCCTTTAAGTAATACTCAACCTGAGGAACCCCCGTCCTCGCTTCTTTGTATCAGGCCTGCTTAAATCCTCCTGAAAGGTGATCGTCTAAGTATCTTAAATAGACACAATAAAACAAGTTATACACCTCCCAAAGACAGCAAAGCAGATTGCAAAGGACAATCGGAAACATTAATAAAGCAATGTGGAGCCCCGTGGAGCAGTCTGTGATTCCACAACTGGGCGGGGTCTGGAAGGTTGAAGCAGGAGAATTGTCAGGACCTCCAGGCCACCCTGTTTAAAAAAAAAAATTAAACCCTCAGAGTTTTCTAAGATGAAAAGACAAACACGTTAGAGATGTAAGCCTTTCTTAATTACTCCAACCCAATTTACCAGTCAAACAATGTATCTCCTGCTCAGCCCGATGGGTAAAGCTCTAGGGGCGGCTTTTGATCTCAGACACTTAAAATTTCTTGGATCGTCACATCACTGATTAAAATCACATGGGAGAACTCTTAGATGTTTTCATTCTTTAGAACTCTTGAGCCTAAAGGAAAGCTGCTTTTCTCAGCACAAATAAAGAGGCACTTTTCTGGTCTAGCTGAGTGGAGTGTGCACACGGTGCCCACGAACCCACTGACAGCCCACACCTCTCAGTCACCGAGCAGAGATAGGAACTGATGGCATTTCTCTGTGCTTTCTCCAGATCGAACAAAGGCTGGTCCACGTCCAGAACATGACTCAGGGCTGGGAAGAGATCAAGCACCTGAAGGCCGAGCTCTGGATTTACCTGCAGGACGCTGACCAACAGCTGCAGAACATGAAGAGGAGGCACGCGGAGCTGGAGCTGAATATAGCCCAGAACATGGTCTCTCAAGTCAAGGTGGGAACTACCGTCTGCCCAAGGGGCATAAGGGAGGCCCAGAACAGCAAAAGATGCAATGGACTCCATACATTCATTTCCGTATGCCCGGGCTTTGTGACACCAGGACGGCCACCTAAGGAGTAGGAGTGTGGGCAGCAAACAACCATAGGTTGAACACAGTAACACACACTTGTAGCCCACCATACTTGAAAGCTAGGGAAGGAAAACGGCTTGAGCCCAGGAGGTCAAGACTAGTCCAGGGAATGTAGCAAGACCCTGTCCCAGTAAGTAAATAAATAATATTTCATGTATAGTCTCAGAGTTCTACATGGTCATTTCATATGAAACAGTCACTGTTGGCAGGCACCACAGTGACCTTTAGCCTACAGAACTGAGGCAGTGCTGACCTTTAACCTAAAGAACTGGGGACTGCTGACCTTTAGCCTACAGAACCAGGAACTGCTGTTTACAAACACGAGGCCTCATTGTTCAGTTTTGTTTTTTGTTTGTTTGTTTGTTTGGTTTTGGTTTTTGGTTTTTAAGACAGGGTTTCTCTGTAGCTTTGGAGCCTATCCTGGAACTAGCTCTATAGATCAGGCTGGCCTCGAACTCATGGAGATCCACCTACCTCTGCTTCCAGAGTGCTGGGATTAAAGGCATGCGCCACCACGGCCAGCCCATAGTTCAGGTTTTTATTGTTATACAGCTACAGCTGTAGGGACATAAACCCATTTGTGAAATGTAGCCTTTATGTGCAATTAATTTAAATACAGCAGAAATCTAACTAATAATCTATATAATGTATATAGTCAACTCTGATTGTTATCAGAATATTAGCTTGATTGGAAAGAGGGTCATCTTTTAAACAAACCTTAAGACTGTTTTCTTTGATGATGAGTTATTTATATTTTCTATCTGTAACTACAAAATTAAAAGACTAGAAGGATCCCAAATTAAATTTATCTTTTTCCATAAAAACCATTAAATTTTTTAATTTAAAAGTAGTTTATTTTATTGGTTTTTGTTTGCTTGTTTTTTGTTTTTGTTTTTTGAGACAGGGTTTCTCTGTGTAGCCCTGGCTATCCTGGAACTCACTCTGTAGACCAGGCTGGACTGGAACTCACAGAGATCCACCTGCCTCTGCCTTCCAGGTGCTGGGATTAAAGGTGTGTACCCCCACCACCTGGCTTAAACATTTTTTTCATGCAATATATTTTGAGACAATTAAGCTCTTACCTCAAGGAAACACACTTTTAGATTTTGCCCATACTTCTCAAAACAATTCAAAGCAAGGAAGGAAGTATCCAAGTTCCTCTATTCTTCCTCAGTTGGGAATTAATGTTCACGAGAAATAATAGTGATTTTCAAATTTTCTGGGTTTTTTTAACTATATTTAAAGGTAATACATCTGTGTTTCAGTCTGTTTACATTGTCATCCTCAGGATTTTGCTACGCAGCTGCAGAGCAAACAGGCCTCCATCAGCACCATCATAGAGAAGGTGAACTCGTTGACAAAGAGCCAGGAGTCTCCTGAACACAAGGAAATCAGTCACCTGAATGACCAGTGGCAAGACCTTTGCCTGCAGGCTGGCCAGCTGTGTGCGCAGAGGGACCAGGACCTTCAGAGGAGCAGCAATTACCACGACCACATGGAGATTGTTGAAGCCTTTCTTGAAAAGTTCACTACAGAATGGGATAACCTGGCCAGGTAGCAGAACTCACCCAGTGGGTCACCGTGATGCTGAGTTAGAAGTTGGCAGAATAGCACTAAGATCTTAATGTTGAGCAGTCGTAGGCAGGGGAGCTTCCTGGTTTAATTTAACACTAATTAGCAAAAAGCAAGAGAGACGTGTTTGTCTGTGGTCTCAGACACTATTCCAGAGATAAGAACTGAATGTCGTCACCTTAATGTCAGTCATTGATTGCCATCCATGACTTCAGAGTGGATTCACCGTGAACCTCCATGGCCCAGAAGTTTCTCTGCAAGTCTGTCAAGTCCCTGAGCTACATATATCCCAAGTAGTTTAGTCACGTCTGGTCACTGTATAACAAATGTTTCTTATTGCTCTGACCATGTATTATTTAGGCTCAGAGTTCAGGGGAATGCAGTCCATTGTAGAGAGAAGATGAAGGGCTAGGCATCCCCACAGTGGCAAGGGTGTGTCTGGCCTATGACTTCTTGGAACAGGAAGCCAGGAGCAGATAGAAAGCAAACTGGGTTATATACCCTCAAAGCTTGTTCTGGTGACCTGCTTCCTCTAGCAAAGCTTCACTTCTACAACTCTCCAAACAACAGCGCCACCAACTGGGGACAAATTGTTCAAATACATGATCCTATGGGGGACATTTCAGTTTTAATCCACATCAGTCATGTTCTAAATTATTATTCTGCCATTCAGTTAAATTATGCCCTTTGAGATGTCTGGTCCTTAAATCCCTCATGGCTTTTATTCCTTAAAAATTAAGTGCCTACCTTTACACACACACACACACACACATATATATATATACACACACACACACATGCTAGTATATTATATGAAAACATTCCATGCTTTTGAACACTACAATTACTAAAAAATAAATTTTTATATGACCTATTATGTTTTTACAATACAAAATGCCAATATTGTTCTAGAAGTAGGTAGATCATGGTGATGTTTTACAGTGTGTTTACTTTAGCATACTATTTTCTCATTTTTACTCTTTCTTGATGCTCAGCCCTTTCCTGTTTTTAAAAAATAAATGCAGTTATTATCAACCAAACCTCCCCATATATTTGGCTTACATTAATTCTATAGGTACCTTAAACCTAATGTATCCAAGACCAAATGCAATCATAATGCCAACAAGCCTGATTTCTCATACTACAGAACTGATCACCTGCAAATTTAAGAGACTATAAGATCTAGCTTTTTCATCTGGGCTTTGTAATGAAGAGGATAATGATTTAAATCACACATTTACTTAAAAGTTTTTCTCATATCAAAGTACAGAGACACATAAAAATAACCAAGTCCATCTAGACAGCTCCTGGGTCATTAGCTATATCTTCTAGATCCTGCCGTCTATCACTCTACCATTTATACCTTGATCCAACAAAAAGACTATACTACTATTACTATTTATTGCATTAAACACTATTTTTCTGTGGCAGTATATCTGTGTTTTTCTATCTGTAACACCACATATGTTATTAGGGAAATTATAAGATCCAAGAAAAGCTAAAAACACGTGGATGTGTGGTTGGAAGGCAGCATTGTCTAGTATAGTAATAAAAGAGTTGAGAAGCACATAGTCATCTTGGTCTGATTCAAGGACTGGATGAGGCTTGATTCCTAATGCCAACAGCTTTATTGGTCAGCCATTATCTGAATCAGCCATGGAGAATCTAAGCTTTGAATGCCCACCTAATGAAAATACTGAAATATCCTTTAAGAGGGCAAGGAACTGACTTGCTCCTGTGTTCTTTGTGTATGTACAGATCCAATGCAGAAAGCACAGCTGTCCACTTGGAGGCATTGAAGAAGTTAGCCTTGGCCTTGCAGGAGACGAAGAATGCCATGGAAGACCTGAAAGACCACAAGCAGAAACTGATAGAGCACCTGAGTCTGGATGACAGAGAGTTGGTCAAAGAGCAAACCAGTCACTTGGAGAGACGCTGGTTTCAGCTCGAGGACCTTGTCAAAAGGAAAATCCAGGTGTCAGTCACCAACTTGGAGGAATTAAATGTGGTCCAATCCAGATTCCAGGAGCTGATGGAGTGGGCAGAAGAGCAACAACCCAACATCGTGGAGGCCTTGAAGCAGAGCCCACCTCCCGACATGGCTCAGAACCTCCTCATGGACCACCTGGCCATCTGCAGTGAGCTGGAGGCCAAGCAGATGCTCCTGAAGTCCCTGATGAAGGATGCAGATCGTGTGATGGCTGACCTGGGCCTCAATGAACGGAAGGTGATCCAGAAGGCACTGTCGGATGCCCAGAAGCACGTGAACTGTCTCAGCGACTTAGTGGGCCAGCGAAGGAAGTACTTGAACAAGGCTCTGTCTGAGAAAACCCAGTTCCTCATGGCAGTCTTTCAGGCCACTAGCCAAATCCAACAACATGAGCGAAAGATCATGTTCCGGGAATATATTTGCCTACTTCCAGATGATGTGAGCAAGCAGATCAAAACGTGTAAGACTGCCCAGGCCAGTCTTAAGACTTACCAAAATGAGGTCACCGGACTTTGGGCACAGGGTCGCGAATTGATGAAAGGAATAATAGAGCAAGAAAAGCCGGAAGTGCTGGGGAAGCTTCAGGAGTTGCAGAGTGTCTATGACACCGTTTTGCAAAAATGTAGTCACCGCTTGCAGGAGCTGGAGAAGAGCCTCGTTTCTAGAAAGCATTTTAAAGAAGATTTTGATAAAGCCTGTCATTGGCTTAAACAAGCAGACATTGTCACATTTCCTGAAATCAATCTCATGAATGAGAGGGTTGAGCTCCATGCACAATTGGACAAATACCAGAGCATTCTAGAACAATCTCCGGAGTACGAGAACCTTCTGCTCACACTGCAGAGGACTGGGCAGGCCATGCTGCCATCACTAAATGAAGTTGACCATTCCTACCTCAGTGAAAAACTCAGTGCTCTGCCCCAACAATTCAACGTCATTGTCGCCTTGGCTAAGGACAAGTTCTATAAAATCCAGGAAGCAATTCTGGCCCGAAAGGAATATGCTTCTTTGATAGAGTTGACAACCCAGTCTCTGGGTGAACTGGAAGACCAATTCCTGAAGATGAGAAAAATGCCCTCAGACCTGATCGTTGAGGAGAGTGTGTCCCTTCATGAGAGCTGCAAAGCCCTTCTGGGTGAGGTAGTGGGCCTTGGGGAAGCCGTGAATGAACTGAACCAGAAGAAAGAAAGTTTTCGCAGCACGGGGCAGCCTTGGCAGCCAGAGAAGATGCTACAGCTGGCCGCCCTGTATCACAGGCTGAAGCGACAAGCAGAGCAAAGGATCGGCTTCTTAGAAGACACTACCAGCGCTTACAAAGAACATGCAAGGATGTGCCAACAGCTAGAGAGTCAACTGGAAGTCGTGAAAACAGAGCAGGCCAAAGTGAACGAGGAAACGCTGCCCGCGGAGGAGAAGCTCAAGGTATACCACTCGCTGGCGGGAAGTCTGCAGGACTCGGGGATTCTGCTTAAACGAGTGGCTGTCCACCTAGAAGATCTTATTCCACATCTCGATCCCTCGGCTTATGAGAGAGCCAAGGGTCAGGTCCAGTCCTGGCAGGAGGAGCTGAAACAGTTGACATCCGGCGTCGGGGAGATGGTGACAGAGTGTGAGAGCAGAATGGTACAGAGCATAGACTTCCAGACGGAAATGAGCCGTTCCCTGGACTGGCTTCGGAGGGTGAAGGCGGAGCTCAGTGGGCCAGTGTGCCTGGACCTCAGCCTCCAGGACATCCAGGAGGAGATCCGAAAGATCCAGATCCACCAGGAGGAAGTGCTGTCTAGCCTGAGGATCATGAGTGCCTTGAGTCACAAGGAGCAGGAGAAGTTCGCCAAAGTCAAGGAGCTGATTTCTGCAGACCTGGAGCATACCTTAGCTGAGCTCAAGGAGCTGGACGGGGATGTGCAGGAAGCCCTGCGCACCCGGCAGGTCGGTAGGGGGCGCTCTGTCTTTCTTTTCCAGGCTGCTTCTCTGGAAACATGAAAATCTGGTTAGGGCTGGTTCTGTGTTTAAAGTCCAGTGCTTTATTTTATCCAAGTGTGGTGGGTCCCACATATAATTTCAGCTCTTGAGCTGTGGAAACAGGAGGATTAGGAGTTCAAGGCCATACTAAACTACAAACCACTTTGAGGCTATCCTGGGCTTCAGGAGACCTTACCTTAAGACACAAAACGAAAAAGAAAAACAAAACAAAACAAACAACTGGACATTGCTTTTTTTATGGCTCATCAAATCATCCTCAATGGTGACTTCAAAGACCATGTTTATTTTTTATGTGTACAGTCATTTTCAGGTGTCCCACACTGGATAATTTTACTTAAACTGGTATAGTGTACCTTTTTTTCTTACCTTTAGGGGAGATAGTAAATGATTTTGATAATGTATATTTAGAGGAGATAATAAATGATTTTGATAATGTAGCTTGCAACAGATTCGAACCAACAAACTATAGGGAAATTTTTCATTTTTTGCAACTGACTTAGTATTTTGATTGACATATAGTCACTGTACATAGTCCTGGGTTTACTAAGGACATTTCTGTGCGTTATCCCCCATCCTATTCATCTATTGTCTTTCTCTAGTTCGTTTTCATCCTCATGCCATAGACATGCACATTATGTGTGTTTGTACTAAAAAAATGATCTAGGCTCTGTACATATAGTATGACACTCTCTAGGTGCATGCACTCTCTTGCAAATGACACCATCTCCTTGCTCATGACTGAAGAAAGTTCCATCACTTATGCCTACCACATTTTCTTTATCCATTCCTGTGGGTGGACCCTCAAGCATGACAAAGAGTGTTGCAGTGAATGTAGATTTCCAAGCGTCTCTGTGACATGCTGACCTAGAACCCTTCAGGAAAATACCCAGGAGTGGTATGGTTGGCTTATACAATAGATCTGTTTGCAATTTTTTTGAGGAACCTCCAGACTAATCTAATTGGCATATTTTTTTTTTTTTTTGGTTTTTCGAGACAGGGTTTCTCTGTGGCCTTGGAGCCTGTCCTGGAACTAGCTCTGTAGACCAGGCTGGTCTCGAACTCACAGAGATCCGCCTGCCTCTGCCTCCCGAGTGCTGGGATTAAAGGCGTGCGCCACCACCGCCCGGCTTGGCATATTTTTAAAAAAGAAAAAAATGCAAACAGCAGCTGGCCTGGGTCTGAAAAAGCCTGGGATAAAACTGGTCTCGCTGAACATAGTGGACAATGAGGACTACTGAGACCTCAAGAACAATGGCAATGGGTTTTTGATCCTACTGCACCTATTGGCTTTGTGGGAACCTAGGCAGTTTGGATGATCACCTTACTAGACCTGGATGGAGGTGGGTGGTCCTTGGACTTCCCACAGGGCAGGGAACCCTGACTGCTCTTTGGGCTTACGAGGGAGGGGGACTTGATTGGGGGAGGGGAAGGGAAAGGGGAGGCGGAGGTGGGGAAGAGACAGAAATCTTTAATAATAAAAAAAAGAAAAAAAAGAAAAAAAAGAAAAAAAATGGAAACAAGTACAGACCTTTACCCGTTCACACAACTCCCTTAACAATCGAGTATAGCAACATTATATTAGATGTCAGAAGGGACCTGGAGATGACGCCGAGCACTGCACAGTGTGTAGGGTACATGCACGCACTGCGGCGCTTTATACAAGAGCCTTGCATGTCCTATATCAGCAGAGTTCATGGGAATTCTCCCCACACGGAAGCATTGTGACTATACTGATAAAATATGGCCAGTGGGTTTATACTACATAAAATCTGGTATTTTGAAAACCTCATTGTTTGGAGAGGCTCCCAAGGCAGTAAAGCCAGACAAATGACACAGACCAACTCCAGCGCTGAGGCGTGCTCTTTTGTAAGCTATGCCTCCCGTTGCCCTGTTCCTTCTCCCCTTCTTCAGGTAGGATTGCTCCCCTCTTGACATCAAATTTAACCCAGCAGGAACACAGGTGCTCTATCTGCCACTCCTGAGACCTGGGGGGATTACAAGCAGCAATGGGAGCGTATGGAGAATCTCCTAGATTGTCCTCCTAGTGGAGCTTTCTCCCACAGAGCATACACTTCCTTGTTCAACACAGCAGAAAAGATACATTGTTTACCTGGGGTTGTTTCCTTTAATCTCCTGGCCACCGGCCTGGGAATGCAGCTCTGTTGATAAAGTTCTGTTGCTTGCCCATCACGCCTGTGGCTCTGAAGCTAGACCCCCAGCACTACTTCAACAGAGCATGGTAGTAGATAAGAAGTAGAGACTGGAGGAGGATCACAAATTAAACATCTACACAGGGAGTTTGAAGCCAACCTAAGCTATATGAGGACCTGTCACAAGAGACAACAATAATCCTGGCCCAGAGGGATAGTTCAGTGGGTAAGACTATTTGATATTCTTATGGAGGACCTGAATCTGGGAGCCTTGAACTGGCTCCTGATCACCAGTAACCACAATTCATGGGGCTCTTTAGCCTCTCTGGCCATCAGGCATGCAGAATCTTCCTATCATTCGCCTCTACTTCTGACGTAGATTAATTCTAACCATTTAAATAGCAAAACTTACCGTGTTTGTATAAGATTGTAATAAACACACCAACTGCTGGCTTTTCAAAGTGTGCTTAGCATCCTTCCCCTCTATGCTAACTCCGAACCATCGTTCGACTTTAACAACTATTTTCCTACGGCTACAAAGGCAGGCCCTCAGTGAAGAGCAAGGACTGGTCTCTTCTCAATCTCCCTAATGCTGCCACCCTTAGTGAAGTTCCTCAGGTTGTGGTGACCCCCCCGACACTCCCCCACCCACCCCACCCACCCCTACCCACCCCACTCACCCCCACCCCCACTCACCCCCTATTCCATTGCTACCCCATCACTGTAATTTTGCTACTATTTATAAATTGCAATGTAAGTATCCAATATGCAGGATATCTGTGACACCAAAAGGGGTCACCAACCACAGGTCGAAACCTGCTGATGGATTCTTTGTTTCAAGTTGGTGATTCCTGAACACAGTGTTCAACCCGGGAGGCTGCCTCTGCTTTGCCTCTGTCCCTTGGTTGCCTTCATTCAGATGTTACAGGAAGCATTTGCAGCCCACATGCTCACCCTTTTCTCTCCTTTCCCATTCTCTCCTTGTTTGCTTCCCACCCTGACTACTGCATCGCTATCTTTGCTTTCAGTGTAGCTCCTCTTGTCCAGTCGTTGACGGCTGGTTAGAGTATTTCCTCTCCTGGATTTGAAGCAGCAAGCCTTATGTATTTTTACTCTATTTTAGTCTTTGCTCAAGACTCAAGGGCAAGCTGTTCATTTCCAGAAGCTGGCAGAGGCTAATTTGGATGCTGAATGTTGTCATTCTTTTAACCCACTGAGGCAAAACTACTTCACAAGTCATCTAGCTACTACACTATGTATTTTGTTTTGAGAACTACATATACATACACCAAAAAAAGTTTCCAAACCAATCCAGACTAGCAAAAATTTATAGTTCATTTCTCTCCTTACTTATCCATGACATATTTTAATCGCACTGGTAGAATTATAGTAAGATGAGCAAAGGGAGGAATAAAGGATTCCTCTCTCACCAGTAAAACAATTTTCCCAATTTCTGCGTTAACTTCTCATGGCTTTTATAGAGCTGGGAACTAGAAAGGGGATGGAAAAACAAAAGGACTTCCTACAAACCTCCTGCAAATGGAAGCTGATTCTATCACGGAAACTGTCTTTTAGGCAACCTTGACAGAAATATACAGCCACTGTCAAAGGTACTATCAAGTGTTCCAGACAGCCAGTGACTGGCTGGAGGATGCTCAAGAAATGCTGCAGTTGGCAGGCAACGGCCTAGATGTGGAGAGCGCCGAGGAGAATCTCAAAAGTCACGTGGAATTTTTCAAAACAGAGGGCCAGTTCCACAGCCACATGGAGGAGCTCCAAGGCCTTGTGACCAAGCTGGATCCACTCATCAAGCCAAATGGGAAGGAAGAGCTAGCCCAGAAGATGGCTTCCCTGGAAAAGAGGAGCCAGAGGGTCTTCCAGGACGCCCATGCCCAGCGGGACCTCCTGCAGAGGTATTTAGAGTAGGTTAACGCAAAAAGATGTTGTCACACAGAAAGCAACAGCATACTAACAGAATGTATATAGTGACATACATGAGCATGCACATTTGCTTTTTCCTCTTATCGTTAGACATGGGGACACCGAGGCTCTGTGTGGAAATAGATGGGGTTTTTTTTGCTTATTTATTTCTCTTGGACTCTTTCAAGATGTACGGTTCAATGGCAGGAGTACCAGAAAGCAAGGGAAGAGGTTATCGAGTTGATGAACGATGGGGAAAAGAAGCTGTCTGAGTTTTCATTGCTGAAGACTTCCTCAGGCCAGGAAGCTGAGGAGAAGTTGTCAAAGCACAAGGTCAGTTTTGTCGTCATTATTTTGTTGTCGTTTACTGTTAATTGCTACAAGTCTTTGTGATGTGTCCAGAATCACATCTTTAAATCTTTCTTTATTTCCATCCGGCTTCCTTCAGTGTGATAAAGACACAAATAAACATATGTCATAGTTGTGGGGGGGTGCTGACAAGAAATGCATAGCTAAGGATCAAGAGAGAAATTCAAAGCAATTGCTTCTGAGAAGATACGGTCCTTAAAAATGGCAGTAAAGGGCTGGGGAGATGGCTCAGTGGGTAATAATACTCGCTGTGCAAGCCTGGCACCTGACAACCTGAGTCAGGTCCCCTGAACCCACATAAAAAGCAAGGTGAGCAGGCACAGGTTAGGAATCCTAGCACCTCTACAGCAAGGGAGATGGCAACAGGAGAACTCCCTAGAAGCTCCTGGAGTCAGTGCAGCAGCTAAAACAAGAGAGACGTCATCTGCCAAACAAGGTGGAAAAGAAAGAACTGTCCCATAAAAGGTCATCTTTAACTCCTGTTCATATCCTGCCAGCCCCCAGAATAAATAGCTAACTAAACCTTTTAAAACATTGGCAAATTCTCTGATAACTTGGAATAATATCTCTGGATAACTTGGGCTAACTAAAGCAAAACCCAAAAATAAATGCCCACGTGCCCCTCGACTAGCATAACAACATAAGGAAGATGGGAGCATTCTAAAATACCAAAGTAAAAATTTCTTTCATTTCTGTTGATATTCAGAGAATAAAAAAATTATCTCAAGTAGAAAATAACTTGTCTTTCATAAATAAATAATATCTGCCTTTCAAAATAAATCAACCAAAACCCAACTCTGATAAGTAAAACTTTAGAGGTATTAGAGGAAGCAAAATGTATTCATAATTATGAATTTACTTTGGGGTTTTTGAGGCAGGTTTCCAGGTATCCTAGGCTGGTCTCGAACTCTCCACATAGCAGAAGATGACTTTGACCTCCTGACTCTCTTGCCCCACCTCCCCACCACTAGACTTTACCATCATGACTGCCTGAGGGACCTAAATTTATTTAGAAATATCTCCTTTTACAAATGTCTTTGGGCTTCTACTCAAGCCCACAGAACTTATAAAACAAAATCAATCTTTCTCTAACCCCCTCTACTCACCCCCAACCCTGCACTAGGCTGTAGTGTCTGTAGTTGACTCTTTGCATGAGAAAATTGTGGCCCTGGAGGAAAAAGCATCACACCTAGAGAAAACCGGAAACGATGCGAGCAAAGCCACCCTAAGCAGGTCGATGACCACTGTCTGGCAGCGCTGGACGCGTCTCCGTGCTGTGGCCCAGGACCAGGAGAAGATCCTGCAGGATGCCATAGATGAGTGGAAGGGCTTGAGCAATAAGGTAACTTTCCTTACAGATCGGCTTAAGTTGGGCTTTGTCCTGGTTCTCAAAGATTAGGATGTATTTTGGAAACTAGTATCTTGTCTTTTGCCTTTGTGTTAGCTACGTTTCTTTTGCTGTGATAAAACACTATGACCAAAAGAAGAAAGAGTTTATTTCGGCTTAGGGTTCCAGAGGATTAGGGTCCTCGGTGGAGGGAGGCATGGCAGCAGACAGCAGGCATGATGGTTGGAGCAGCAAGCTCAGGGCTCACATCTTGAACCACAAGCACCAAGCAGAGAGCACAAACTGGGAGTAGGGGAAGACCTCTGCTCTTTCCTCTACTAAGGCCACACCTCCTAAACCTCCTCAAAAAGGGCCATTAACTGCAGACCAAGTATTCAAATACCCGAGGCTGGAGGTGGAGGTGGGGGATTTCTCGTTCAAACAGTACATGCTTCTCTTTTGAAATTAGTCTTATGAAACTTTCATCATCTTTTCCATCTCAAATTAAATTCTGAGACAAAATGTAATGTGCATTGTACAGTTTAGTTTTGTTAGGGTCAGAGAGCATGGGAGAGCAACATAATGTTCATGACAGGGAGTAGAAAAGAAAGAACACAAGGGGCAGAAGAATGAATGAGAGAGGCAGGATGGGAAAAGACAGGGAGATTGGAAAGAGAGAGAGATAGGACAAACCAAAACCAAGTATTTATGAAAATGTTATAAGGAAATCTGTTGTTTTGTATAGTAATTTTAAAATAAACAAGGGCCAGCTAAACGGTTCAGCAGGTAAAAGGGCCTGCAGTACAGGACTGATGGATGGATTTGATCCCCAGAACCCACAGTGAAGTGAGAGAACAGGCTCCTAAAAGCTGTCGTACGACATCCACATGCGTGTTACATGGAAACCCACGCTCTTGTTCTTGTGTCTGCCTCACGCACGCACGTGCACACACACTCACATTAATAATAACTAAAACTTCAAAAATAAATATATAAATGAATTTTTAAAAAGAAAATTAAGGAATAAAATTTAGAAAAGAAGACAAATCCAGTGTGAGTCCCATTTATTTTAAACCTATTTTGGAAAAAGTCCAAAATTAATTTTTTTCTTTGTTGTAAAAATAAGACTTGAACATATTTCTCAAATCCGTGTGTAATTTCTTCCACCCAATAGGTAAGGCTCAGTGTGTTAGCCACACCTTCCTGGTGACTCCCACACATGCTCGGGCTAACTTTAAGGGTGGATGTTTTGTGTGCTCGTTCATTTAATGTCTCTCTGTCACATGTAGTCTGTGACTGCCTTGCTAAGATCGGGGGATTAATAATTTAAACCCAGGTTGGGAGAGGTGGTCTTTCACGTTAAAGCTACCATGTCAGTTTTTATTTCTAAAATTCAGAATTTATGTCATCACGGTGGACGGTGTCAAGTGTGTCTGTCACTTAGTGGCCTCGCCATACTATTTCTCAGTGTGATTTTGAGCTTCATACAATGTCTGCTTCTCGCTAGATGAAAGAAACCATTGAAATGATTGCGCAGCTGCAAGCTAAATTACCTGCAAGTGCAATAGAAAAGGCCTCCAAAGCAGAGCTCGTGGCCCTCCTTGAATGCCACGACATGTGCTCGCTGGAGCTGGAGCAGCAGCAGCTGGCCCTGGGCGTGTTACAGCAGCGAGCGCTGAGCATGCTACAAGACCGGGCCCTCCCCGGCGCTGCAGGAGAAGAGGCGCCCATCCTGCGGGAAATCTCGGCAATGCAAGATCAATGTCTCGGGTAATTGCATCCCTGTTTTGTTCACTAGTGTAACTGGCCTTGACTTAAAGGGACAGCTGGGGTACTCAGGCATGGGGATGCTCCGTCATGCCGGCTGCATGCCTTTCTTTCTACTCCTGCCTTTCCTAACTCTTCCATTCTTCGTTAGACAAGGACGCCTATGCTAATAGAAATATTACATCGTAATAAGAGCCAGTAAGGAGGATACCTCAGTTCGTAAAGTACCTGCTACACACGTGTGATGATCCAGGTTTGATCCTCAGCATCCACATTTTAAAGGAAAAGGAAAGAAAAGCTGAACATAGTAGCCTATGCTTGCTACCCCAGCAGCAGGCTATAGCGGCAGGCAGATCTCTGGAACTGGCTAGCTAGGGAGCTTAGCCTACCCCATGAACTTGAGGTCATCGGTGTTATGATTTTTGGCACGGGTGACCCTGAGTTATAACAGAGACTCCATCTGAAAAACAAACCCAGAGGGATAGCTCCTGAGGAGTCGCACCAACATCTGACCTCTGGCCTTTATATACATGCATCTGCACGTGCATGTATACTTACACACACCCATTTGTGAGCACACGCGCACATAGGTGGGGTGGAGGATACAATGATGAGTCAAAAAGACTCATTGCTCACCTTCCTGCATTTTAAAGTACCAGTTCAGTAATGTATCGCAAAATATGCACAAAGTTGTTACTTGTCCCTGTGATGAAATCACCTTAAGTAAGGTTTAGTTTGGCTTCACTGTCTGAGGGGCTACAGTCTGTCACAGGAGGGGAGGTACAGTGGATCATGAGGTCCCTGCTCTCACTACATCCAAGTCAGGAAACAGAACGGTTAATGGTGGTGCATGCTTGGTTGGCTCTCTCTTGCTTTCCTGTTGCGAATTAGGTAGGTACTATAAATCACCAGGCTAGCTCAAGAATAACAATTATACTTTAATGGTTATGAGGAAAAACCCATGCCACAAGAATGGGAAGTCCAACTTCCTATCCATCTGGTGTGATCCACACAGAGAGGGCGCATACCTGGATTCTCCCAGTATTTCTATCTGGGCCCCAGGTAGGCACACCCTAATTAGATGTGATTGGTTGATAGAGTTTCCCCATCACTTTCCTTTTTATTCAGACTGGCACCCCAGCCTGTGGGTTAGTGCCACCCACATTTAGGAGAGGACATCCCGCTTCCGTTAGACATCTCTGGAAAGTTGCTCATAAGTGTGCTTCTCAGGTGATTCTACCCCCAGGGCAGCTGGCAGTGGAGATTAACCTACACAAACACTAAGAGAAAACAAGCCGAGGTAACTAGTCTAGGGGGACGGGGATGGCAAAGAAGGTATGTTCTGTAGCTGGAGACTGAGCAGGTTTGAATGACACTGGGGTGGAATGAGATACAAACAATTTAGAAATCCCTCGGGCAGTGGGAGAGAGGATGAGTCATTCAAACTATAGCAGGTGCCAGGCACAGTGACACAGAAGTGTCTTCCTAATCGCCAGCAGGCTGAGGCAGGAGTGTCATGAGTTCGAAGTCAGCCTGGCTGTTAGTAAGTCCCAGGTTACATGTGGACCTTTGCGATTGAGCTTTATTTAAAATGTCCGTTTGCTAAAGCTCGATCATCCGGTGGTGAGATAGGGGAATGGGGGGCACGAATGGCACAGAAATGGAAGGATTCGTCCCAATCCTTGACAGTGAATCCAGGAAAAGTTCATCTTGGTGTTCTAGAATTGAAGCACCATTAAGAAAAACTCAGAGACTGATATTGGGGTTCAACCTGAAGATCAGAAAAGCAAAGCAGCCAACCGCTGGCTCTTTCCTCAACCTTAGTCTGAAAAGGCGATCCTGCCTCCAGGAATCTCAGAATGAGATTGAGACAGAGCTGTCTCCTCCTGTTTTATAATCCTCTCTAGTGCTGGGACTAAAGGCCTGCACCACTGGGGTTAAAGGCATGTACTGATGGTTTCTATGGCAACTATTGTGGCTATTGGGATTAAAGGTATGTGTTACTATTGCCTGGTCTGTATGGCTGACCAGTGATCTCTGATCTTCACCTAAGCTTTATTTACCAAAACACAAATGAAATGTCACTACATAGAATTGGCCTGATTCACTTCTTGGGCCATTGGGAAAATGTCTTTAAATAATTTTGTCCCTCTATTAAATAACATTATCTCATACAAATATATATTCACCTCTCTTAGTTATTAATGGTGTTAGGGTAATCTGATACTAGGTACTGAAAAGCTTTTTATCCCATTAATTCAAATCAATCATGACGTTGACATTAATCATGGTGACATGTCTAGAGGTCGATTCTTTCTTTAAAGGCTGACTTCTTACAGCTCCACATGTTCCAATGGTACATCACTTTCAAATGGTGATAATACCGTACCATTTGAGAAGATTTGAAAGAAGAAGTAAAGAATCTGGCTATCCTTAGGTTTTCTGCATAGAGAAATAAATAGCAATTTAGCGGCAGGGAACAAAGTCAACTCTCCAATTTCCAAGTGATAAATTATTCACCCACTCAGTGACACAACTTCTTCTGTTATACTTGAACTGAACTCTGGTGTCACTAAACAATATCTCAGAGCTAGAAGTAACATGACCTGCTCCAAACTAGGCTTTTCCCTTTCTGTGTCTGTTATAAAACTGTGGCATGCCCAGGAGAGTTCCTTTCACCTCAGATCTGCTTCTGCTTTCTCCCTCTGGTATTCTGAAGCATGCAAGACCAAGTGAAGAGTCACAGCAAACTGGTGAAGCAGGAGCTACAGGAACGGGGAGCGGTCGAGACTCAAATCAATGCTGTGAAGTCTTGGGTTCAAGAAACGAAGGACTATCTGGGAAATCCGACGATAGAGATAGACACGCAATTGGAAGAACTGAAGGTAGAGATGTCTCCTCACTCTCTGTGCTCGTCATGTCAAAATGTGGCCTTTGTTCTGGTGACTCTTGTACATACTGAATGAATTGTCAATTAGAACTTTCAGGCGTGAATTATATAGATGTGGTGTATTATTCCTTCTTGGCATTAGTTGCCTGATGGAAGGGACATACTGAAGTTCACTTCCCTCGTAGGAAATGAACTCCATTTCTCTAATTTCATAACTGATGAAAATAGATAACTTTATCTCTAGATTCGTAAAAAGTGTGCCCCTTATCAGGTCCCCATTATTTTCTTGTTCTGCCTTCTTTCCTTAGACCCTCCTGACAGAAGCCACCAGCCACCGAGAGAGCATCGAAAAAATTGCAGAAGAACAGAAGGATAAGTACTTGGGTCTTTACACTATATTGCCATCTGAAATCTCCCTCCAGCTAGCTGAAGTTGCATTGGACCTAAAGATCCATGACCAGGTAAGCTTATTGGGTGTCTTTCTGTTCTCTCACAGGGTTAGTCCTATAAGAGGTATCTTAGTTTGTGCAATCATACTTCCCAGGAAACCATAGTAAATAATTGACCACTATAAAACAATTAGCATTCACTTGGAACTCTTTCCTGGGGAAGAAACATATCAAATGACCGCAGCTATGAACAAACGCACCACTGTGACAGGAATCCTGACAGATGCAAGGGAGGGAAGAAGGATTTGTTTGGACTCAGGGAGGACATTCCATCATGGTAGGGAAGGCATGGCAGGAATGTGTGACTGGAATGCCTCATATATTGGAGAACAGAAAGCAGAAATCTTGGGCTATTGGTAGAGATGGCTGGAAATTTCAAATGCTACAAACAGCAACCCACGTCTTCCAGCTAAGCCCCGTGTTCAAAAAGAACCACAACATCCACAAACAGCACCAATCCATCACCCAATAACCGGAAGCCTGGTGTTCAAGGCATAAACAACGAAATAGAATTTATCTGCTTCTCCAACATGAGTAAAATAATATCTGAAATAAAAAGTAAGATATGACATGTTCCAGTATTAATATTGAGTAACCAGAGTGTGCCAGTCATTCTTCAAACAGTGACTTTAGTTCAATGAGATAGAAGGTGGGTGGGTGAAGATATTGAAGGAAAGGGATGCTCATGGGGAAGAGACAAGAAAAGTCAGGGTCACAGTTGTCCCTGCTGTGAATGCTGGGGGCCCATGGCATTAGAGGAGGGGCCTCATTCTGCCCAATAGAAGGCTCACCATAATCAGAACTCAGAGCCACAGACTTGAAAATTATTTGAAACAAGAAATAAAGAGTCCTTTTTGGTGGGAAGACCAGGAGATTGGGGATCTCACTCCATAAAGAGATTTTGTGTAAAAATCATGTCATGTGGTATCTGTGTGGACACGTAATAGGTTTTAGAATTGTCTTGGTGGCTGATTGCCAGAGTTTTTGAAGCCCACTTATAGCCCACTCTTTGTAGCACAAAGGGATGACACACACAGGTGCTAAAATGCTTGTGGATCAGAAAACATAGACCAAAACTTTCACACATCTAGGCTGCACTTTTGAATCTCCAGTGAAGGAGGCAGAGTGATTGGAAATCATAACAGAACCCAGTTCTACTGCACCAGGATTTTGAACTAAACAAAGACAGGGTGTAGTTTCTTTGTTTTGTTTTGGTTTGGTTTGGTTTTTTTTACTATTTAACTGGCCTATTGGGCTTCTTGGACTTGGAAGATTGCAGGAAGAATAAGTTAACTAGTTAAGGTCTTTGAAAAGTCCTTTAGTAGACTGGATACATAGCTCTGCAGTTACATGCACTTGCCGTTCCTGCAGAGGACCTGAGTTCTGTTCCCAGCACTCAGATCAGAAGGCTCACAACCCCCTGTAACTCCAGCTTCCAGGGCTCTGGCACCCTCTTCTGGATGCCATAGGTATCCACACACATGCATACGTACACACACATACACACACACACACACACACACATTAAAATAAATAATTTTCAAAAAAATAAAATTTAAAATTTTCTCTGTTTACTTGTTGCTTGCTAGAGTTATTCTCTGCAATCTAGTTATTTTGGCACTTGAGTCAAAATGATGCAGGCCAGGCCAGTTCCAATGCAATGCTGTTTCTCTGAGAATTTGAAAGGCCGTTCTTTCTTTTTATTAGATAAAAAATTATATATATATGTATATATATATACATATATATATTAAAAAGAAACAAACTATTCTTTTTCACTGTACATACCAATCCAAGTTCCCACTCCTCCCCTCCCCCCACTCCCTCCACATACCCTCCCACTTCACCCCCATCCACTCACTCCTCAAAGAAGGCAAGGCACACTGCTCTGTGGAAGGTCCAAGACCTTCCCCACTATATCCAGGCCAAGCAAGGTATCCATCCAAAGAGAATGGGTTCCCAAAAATCCAGTATATGCAGTAGGGATAAATCCTGAAGCCACTGCCAGTGGCCCCTCAGTCTGCCCCAGCCATTCAACTGTCAACCACACTCAGAGGGACCAGTTTGGTCCATGCTTGGTCCTTCCCAGTCTGGCTTAAGTTGGTGAGCTCCCACTAGGTCAGGGAGACTGTTTCAGTGGGTGAACCCATCATGGTCTTGACCTCTTTGCTCACATTCTCATTCCTCTCACTCTTCAACTGGACCTCGGGAGCTCAGTCCAGTGCACCGATGTGGGTCTCTGCCTCTGTTTCTATCAGTTGCTGGATGAAGGTTCTGTGGTGATATTTAAGATATTCATCAGTCTGACTACGGGGCAAGTCAAGATTGGGCCCCCTCTTTTTTATTGCTTAGGGTCCTAACTGGGGTCATCCTTTTAATTTCCTGGGAAATTCTCTAGAGCCATGTTTCTGCTAACTGTATAATGGCTCCCTCAATCAAGATATCTCTTTCCTTGCTCTTATCTCTGTCCTTCCTCCATCTCGACTATCCCATTCCCTCAAGTTCCCCTCGCCCTTCCCTTTCTCCCCTCTTCTTCCCCTTCCATGTTCCCTTCTACTCCCACCCCCATGCTCCCAATTTTGTCAGGCGACCTTCTCTATTTTCCCCTTTCCATGTGAATAAATGCATCCTTTAAAAAAAAAAGTGAGGCTCAGTGGCAGAGTAATTTCCCAACAGCATGTTTGCCCACACGCACGCACACACATATGCAACACACACAGTAAAAAGAAGAAAAAAAGCAATAAGGAGTGTGTGTATCACAGATACAAGGCCAGTGAATAGACAAGCCAGGGTGAGCTGCCTACAGAACAACACCAAGTAGCATCTGTAAATATTTAATGAACGACTTGGGGAGCCGACATTGATTTTAGTTTCTTGCTGGAACAGCAGAAGGACCATAGTAAACACACAAAGCTACTGAGAGTAAATCAACCTCAAAGTCTTGGGGGATTGGACCTACTTCCTCTAAATGTTTTAAAGATATTATTTATTTAGCTATGTGTATGTAACCATTTGTGTGCATGTGTGTGTGTGTGTGTGTGTGCGTGCCTGTGTACACACGGAGGCCAGAAGAAAACATCCAGTGTCCTCCTCTATCACTCTCTGCCTATCCATTGGAGGCAGGGTCTCTTCCTGAGTACAAGGATCCTGTATTCTCAGCGAGGCTGGAAGTCAGCAGCCTCAGCAATCCTCTTGCCTCTGCCCCCTGTGGAACTGGGGGTGCTGACAGGTGCAGAACACCCAGCTTGATACCTGGATTCTGAGATCCAAACTCCAGAACTCCAGTCCTCACAATTGCTCAAGTACCTTCAAACCTTGAGCTGTCTCTGTTTCCCCGCCCCACTTTCGTGAGTTCCATCCGTGTCAAAGCAGCTCTGTCCACCTAAAACATGAGCAGTCGACATCGTTAGAGAATTTTAATCTCTTCTCCCATTTCAACAATGATGGGTTTTAATGTCCCCTTTTGGTCATTTAGATCCAAGAGAAGGTACAGGAAATTGAGCAGGGCAAGGCCACGAGCCAGGAGTTCGGCCGCCAGATCCAGAAGGTGGCCAAAGATCTCACCACCATCCTAACAAAGCTGAAAGCCAAAACCGACAGTCTAGTTCAAGCTAAGACTGACCAGAAGGTAAGGAGGAGGGGCAGAAGGTAAGGGGGGCAGGAGGTAAAGAGGGGTGGCTAGAAGGTAGGGGAGCAGAAGGTAAAGGGGAGCAGAGTTAAGCGAGGGGCAGAAGGTAAGAAGGGGAAAGACCAAAATGCATTGCTGGCTGCTGGCTAAACTGCTCTGCCTTGTCAGTGTTCCCTAGTTATAGAGAGTTCTTAACAAACCACCAAAACCCAGCAGGAAAAGGAGGCAGTTGAAACACGCCATAAATGTAATAACACCAGCCCATTTATGTAATTTATCATTGTAATGGATATACATGCATGCACATATATGTAATAGAGTAGTAAAAGATTCATGACAGTCTACAAGTGCAAACTTCAGAATTCCAAGGCAAATCAATCACATCTTGTGTTTGCACCCTGTTGATGAGCTAAACAGCTCAAATCCATTGGGTGGGGCAGAAGGAAAAAAACCAGTCCTCTCCCAAGGAAACAGATATAAGGCTCACACCACAGCCCACTCTGCTGCTCTCACCCAAGAGATGGAAACAGTTAAGTTTTAGTAGCACGATTATTTGTAATTCTTACCTTTAACTCCAACCACCTAAAGTAGAATCCTTCTGGTCTTAGGAAATCCTGAGAAATGTATTTTCTGAATCTTTTGTTCTTTCCTGTTGATGGCTGTACAGACGCTGGGAGAAGAATTAGATGGCTGTAACTCAAAGCTCATGGAGTTAGATGCTGCTGTACAGACATTCTCGGAACAGCATGGGCAGCTGGGCAAGCCCCTGGCCAAGAAGATAGGAAAGCTGATGGAACTCCACCAGCAAACCATCAGGCAGGCTGAGAGCCGGCTATCCAAACTCAACCAGGTATGTGGCCCAGGCTTTAAGGTAACCAACATGCTTTAAAGTGGACATTATTACCATCTTGCTTTTGAAAATAAATAAAAAGACAGTACTAGAGATGATCTAAGAGGTTTTCCTGTGTCTTGTTTTCTACAGTGTTTCTATGATTTATATATAAACCCATATTTGGTTCATAACAAACTAAATTATTTTGACAAAGTTTCACATGAATAGACTTGGCTGTATATATACTTTGTAAACTGGAGATGTAATAGTAAAAAGAATAACCATCTACTAATGAGTTCTATAAAAGCAGTTTAGGACGGATCTAAATATTTTAAAGTTACATACATACCCATATATACATCATCTTAAGTTCTGAGTTGTTCAGCTTTTTCTTAGTGTTTTTTTTTTTTTCATATATCCTAAGCTGGCCTCAAATCACTCACAGACAATGAGGGCCTTGATCTCCTGATCCTCCTGCTCTGCCTCTGTCCTCCAGACTGAAATAACAGACACTGTACTTAGTGTGGTACCCAGCTTAGGAACTGGTGATGATGAATAATGGTGTTGAGATCCTGCAAGATGCAGTCCCTGCTGGCCACCTCCTTTACTCAGTGAGATGGAGAAAGATGATAGAAGGGGATGGGGAGAATAAGATGAGAATGAAGAGTGAGAAAAAGAGAAATAAATCTATTATGAACTTGCTTTATTACCCTAAGATCACTGGGAAATCTTTGACAGATTTTCCATAGACAAGTGACTTTCCAGGATCCCTTTCAATATCACAGCTATAAATAACTGCCACTCTCTGGGATGGCTGCATCCGAAGACACAAGTTACGGATGAATTTCCCACTCACCAGAAAGGATTTACATTCATCTGAGTACTAATGACTTTTCAGGCGTCCTCACACTTAGAAGAATACGGTGAAATGCTGGAGTCCATTCTGAAGTGGATCGAGAAAGCTAAAGTCTTGGCGCATGGAAACATTGCATGGAATTCTGCAAGCCAGCTCCGAGAACAGTACATCTTGCACCAGGTAATTTCAGGGGGGAAAAAAAGTTAACAAACAATGAAAAGAAACAGTTCATTTGACTGGTCAGACTGACCCAAAATTTAAGTGACCACAGTGTGAAATTATTGTGTCAGCTAAAAGGAATGTTTGGGAATCAGCGAGATGACTCAGTGGGGAAAGGTGGCTGCCACAAAGTCTCATGACTTGAGTTTGATCCCTGGGTCCTGCATGGTGGAAGGAGAGAAGTGACTTCTGCCCTTGTCCTCTGACCCCCTCCATGTGCCTTGTGGCATGCATGTGTTCACCGCTAATAAATAAATGTCACTTAAAAACAGTATTTAAAAGCAAACAAGCAACAACAACAAAACTTGCTATTCTAGTCTGACCAAAAGTAGTTAAGGGTGAGAGTTTACAAGACTGCCCATAAATACTTATCCTCTATTTTTTTATACCACCCTTTCCCTGAACCCGAAAACTCAGTCCCATGCTATGGGACGTGTGTTTTTATGTTGTTGCTGCTGCCATAGAACTTCCCCTGGGACAGTTACATGCAGGGAGTTCTTTCACATGAAGAGACACAGGGGCGTGTGGGGAGATGACAGGCGTCCCACCAGGAAGGAGGGAAAACCCAAACTCTATCAGCTGGTACTGTGTGACTGGGAACAAAATCCTGTCTTTCGGGTCTGCCTTCTCATCTGTAATACAGGAATGCCCATACTATCCCTGTGTCAGCCGTGAGCAGACACCCAGCGCGTACCTGACACAGGCTGGGGTTCCAGGCAGGTCCTTTCACCTGCTTCCTTTTAGCCACAGCAAGGGCTGAGTCATGTGGCTTACTCAGGAGGTCAGAGCAGCTGAGAACGGACCTCTATCTACACCCTGGAGGATACATGACTTCATTTCCTCTGAACTCAGGAGACAAAAACGTTCCTTTCCTTTTGGTCATATTCTCTGGAAATTATTTCATCCTTTTAGTAAGTGCTGATTGGATTAAATGCATATTTCTAACAGGTCCTGCCAAAAAACCTCGGTCGCTGCCTTCCATTTAGGTTACATGGTTGACTTTTTCCTATGTGCAAAGGAAAAGTAAATTTCCTTATTTTCTACTTGATATGGTTCTGGGTTCTGGATGTTTTTTCCTCCTGGGGTGTTTCTGTGGCTCATATTCCAACCCCTACCTATCATCTCCCTTCTCCATTCAGGAAATTTCTCTCAGACGTGGACAACTGTAGCTCTCAGTTCAGTCATTCGCTGTGTGATGGGCGTAGATGTTGACAGGCTAGACATATTACAAATTAGCTGGTAAGCAAAGGAAATGCAGCCAACTTCTAGAAACCTAAAGATGCAGATTGAAGAACAGGAAAAATAAAGGGAATTTTAACTTTTACCTGTCAAGATAACACGGCTTTTTTCTGTTTGTTTGTTTTGTTTTGTCCCCCCCCCCCCCAAGGCAGGATTTCTCTGTGTAGCCTTGGAGTCTGTCCTGGAACTCACTCCGTAGACCGGGCTGGCTTCAAACTCAGAGATCCTCCTCCCTCTGCTTAAAGACATGCGCCACCACCACCTGGCTGCTATATTTTTAACAATGCTGTTAATTCAGTAAAAAACGATCTGAAAAGCCATTACCTTTATATGTGGTGATGATCAAGGATGGCACAGCTCAGACCTATTGATTTCACCTCCTGGATTCCTTAAGTGAGGCTTTAATCCGAAATCTTGAAAATATTTAATGTGATACTAATGACTATAGTGGGATTTTAGTGTGTGTGTGTGTGTGAGAGAGAGAGAGAGAGAGAGAGAATGAGAATCAGGCACACATGCCTATAATGATCAGGATACAATATTTGGGAGTCAGTTGTCTTCCTACTATGGAATCCACTCAACTCAGAACCTCAGGATTGCCCCCAACTTTGTTGACCTGCTGTGCTTCCTGAAGGCCCTGTGGTGGTGGAATCTTAAAGGAAATGCAAATGTTACACAGTGCTTTTGTAAGATGTTTCCATGCAATGAAACCTAATGCAGGTTTCAGAAGACATCATGAAGATTTTCATTGTAGGTTTTGGTTTTTGAAATGCAGTCTTGCTGTACAGCCCTGGCAAACCTGGAGTTTATTATGTGGTCCAGCCTGGCTTTGAGTTCACTGCAATCCTGAGTGTTAGGACCAGAGGGCATAATCCACCTGGTTTACCTGATGAGATTTAAAAATTATTATTAATATCATTATACAAGGTTAAACAAGTCTACTTTATGCATATATAGAGTATATTTTGAGAATATTTCCCCATATCCTACTGCCCTCCTCATTCTTTTTTGGTTTTTTGTTTGTTTGTTTGTTTTGGTTTTGGTTTTTCAAGACAGGGTTTCTCTGTAGCTTTGGATCCTGTCCTGGAACTAGCTGTTGTAGACCAGGCTGACCTCGAACTCACAGAGATCCACCTGCCTCTGCCTCCCGAGTGCTGGGATTAAAGGCGTGCGCCACCATCGCCAGACTCACCCTCCTCATTCTTTGAGGTTTATTTTCATTGTGCACGTGTGTGTGTGTGTGTGTGTGTGTGTGTGTGTGCATAAGAAGAAGGCATTGAATTTCCTGTAAATTCAGTTACAGACAGATTTGAGCCACCATTTGGGGGCTGGGAACAGAATCTGGGTCCTCTGCAAGAGCAGCAAGTGCCACTGAGCCATCTCTGCACCCCCCTGCCCTCCCTAGTTTAACCCTCCCATCTTCTTTGTTGTTCGAAGAGAGCATTGACTTTCTCTTCGTGGAATCTGTACATGCTTGACCTTCTGTAGCTGTAAAGTTCAAGACCCACAACTGAGAGAAAATGTGTGTTATTTGTCTCTCTGACTTAATTGATTTGATAAGATTTATCTCTGGTGACATCCATTTTTTTCTACAAACTATATAGCTTCATCCTTACATTAAAAAATTGAAGTAGTTTTTTATAGTTCCAGACTAATTCATTTTTTTGTTCACCTGACACATAATTATATAATATTTTCCCTATCTAGAAATTTTGACAAACATTTGGATACTTGCCTGTCCCTTGTCCCTACAGAAGTGACCAGTGGAAAGAGGGACAGAGATGGAGACAGTTACAGTGTATAAGGCAGAGAGGGAGTTTTCCAGGTACCCCGGAGACTAGGGAATCACAACTGCCTGACTGAAGAGGAAGGCCAAGGAAGGCGTCTTAGCAGAAGGTTACACTGGACAGGTCTTAAACCCTGCTGCCTACCCCTGCCCCACTCCTCCTGGGAAGCCCACTGTCTTGTGGAAATACTAACAGCTAGAGAGAAGGCTGCCTTTGGTGGCCTGGAAAACTTGAAATAACAAGGAGTTAGAAGAACCAGCTGGTAAGAAGGGTGGATAAAAGCCTTCAGGAACCTGGGCTCTGTGTCAAAAGCACCCTGAAGTCACTGACAGATAATCTTTCCCTGCAGATGTCTAGTTCAGGGTTTGCTCGCAGAAAGCCGGCACTGCAGTGGAAAGCAGATGGCTGGTGTCAGGGAGCAGAGGCGGCAGCATCGCCACTGCAGCAAACAAGCACAGGCTTCTCTTGGAAGATGGGGAGGCAAGGAGATACCAGAGAGATAGCGAAGCCTGAATTAGGCATCCTAGGTGTGGCTGACATTAGTGTTCATGATATGGGCAACTGTATCCCCGATCAAAGACAGCAACCTCGGGCCACCAGGATTATCCACTCGGAAGCCCAGAAGGGAACTCATCTTAGAGAGTTCTCATGTGTTTCCATCAGGAGGCAAAGCTGCCTGGATTTCCCCACCCCCAACAAATGTAAGAAAATCTACCTGCTCTAATGTCAGGTGGAAAAGACAAATAAGTAGATAACACTGTTCTCTTAACTGCCTAAAAATATGCCCAGATTTACTAGCAATTATTTCTTACAGGTGTCCTTTCAGGCATGGATGGCCTACAGCATACATGTGTGCGTGCATCCCAGGACAACCATGAATGTTCCTCAACATATTTGTCAGAGATGGCATTGTGTCACGGGGTCAAAAGCTTGACATCCCTGCCAAGGACACGATATAATGGGATGCTTTATTTTTCCTACATTTATAAATAATCACTGTAAAAAGAAAAAGGTCCCACAGCAGGAAGGGCGAGTGTGGATTACATACAGCTTAGATCTCCTTGACCCCTTCCTTGTCTTTAAACTGCCCTGTCAACGCTTTACCCTAGACGCTGCTGGCGGAGTCTGAAGAAATCGACAGTGACCTGGAAGCGATGGCTGGGAAAGTGCAGCACCTGGCCCACGTGTACTACACAGAGAAAATGTCCCAGCAAGTGGCACAGTTAGGACGGGAGACTGAGGAGTTACGGCAGGTGATCCGAGCTCGTTTGCAGAGTCTCCAAGACGCAGCCAAGGTAAACAAACAAACAAACAAACAAACAAACCTGGCATGCTGTCAGGGGGAGAAAGTGCTCACCCAGGATGAGATAGTCTCCTGAGTGTGGTGCTGCTCTTTAGCTATGGACTTTGAACTTCAAGTCAATGTATTGATGTTCAAGTGGGATTTTGTTCTCCAGGATATGAAAAAGTTTGAAGGAGAGCTGAGAAATTTACAGGCTGCTTTGGAACAAGCCCAAGCCATCCTGACTTCCCCAGAAGTAGGGCGCCTTAGTCTCAAGGAGCAACTGTCCCACCGACAGGTAACCAAAAAGAATTTAGGATGGACAGGAGTGGGGGTAGGGCTGTTCAGTCATAGAAGTTCTTGCCTTGCAAGCAGAGGGTCCGATTCCCAGAACTCAAAAAGCTGGATGTGGCCAGGTGTGGAAGAGCACACCTTATCCCAGCCCTTAGGAGAGGGAAAGGCAGGCAGATAAAGCCAGCCTGGTCTATGTGAGTTCCCGGCCAGCAAGAGCTAGGTGAGGAGATCTTGTATCAGAAAAACATTAAAATAAGACAGGGTGCCCTGTCCTTAAAACCACAGTGCAGGGGAGAAAGAAACTGATGGGTTCCCCAGGCTTCTTGGCCACCCAGCCTACTCTACTTGACAAGCTCTCAGTCAGTGAGAGATCATGTCTTAACATTTAAAAATGCAACCAGCTATTGACGAATGATATCCAAGTTTATTGTCTCTGAGCTCTTTACACATGCACACACACGTACAATACCCACATTATACCTGCAAATAGGAACTCAAATGTACATATGTATTTTCCCATACACACATGAATACATACATACACATGTAATAATCTAAGATGTATGGGGGGGTCTGTATTTAAAAAAAAAAGACAAGAAAACTGTTTTCTAAGCCCAAGGATAGTCTTAAAGCAGATGTGTTGTTAAGAGCATATGTTCCTTGCAAACTGTGGACCCCGTAGCCCCCATTCAGGAAATGTCTGTGTTTATGCGATACACGATGAAATTACTGAGAACCTAAACCCTGATTCTGCCCCTTTCAGCATCTACTGTCTGAGATGGAGTCACTGAAGCCCAAGGTACAAGCCGTGCAGCTCTGCCAGAGCGCTCTCCGGATCCCCGAGGATGTGGTCGCCAGCTTGCCCCTGTGCCACGCTGCCCTGCGGCTGCAGGAGGAAGCCAGTCAGCTGCAGCACATGGCCATCCAGCAGTACAACATCATGCAGGCAGGTGCAGCGGGGCAGCGGGTTCAGTTGGCCGAGCCCATGCCGGCGGAGCAAATGCACCGCCATGAGTCACAGGCTGCTTTTCTTAGCATTGTGTGGGCTCAGCCATCAAAACATCCAGAGTGCTAAATTTGACAGTCTGTTGTAGTTATATAAAACCAGGAGATTAGAGCTATCACGTGGATCATCCACAAACGCCAGGGGAAAGCTCTCTAAAAATGATCTTTTAGTGAAAATTATCTTCTTATGGTGTTTTTGTGTGTGTGTGTAAAGAATGACTCATAGACATTAATTTTGTATGTGATCGTCTATGCACCTGGGAGGGATCTAGATATGGTGATACGGGCTTGCTGTTCTATATTACACAATTACTTGCGTGTTTCAGCAAATTTGTGCATTTTCTGGCCTGAGAAGGACATCCAAGCACAGCTTTTAATCTTTTGTGATAATAAGAGAAAAAGGATTTCCATGAAGAAATCATGCTACTTACGACAATCTCTCTTTTTGTAGTGCTCACCTGCTTTATGAATAATTATGTCTCTCTAAAACCACGAATGCTCATTTCACCAGCCATTTTCAATCATTCACTACCTTGTAATTTGTTAGACTTCAGAGCCCGGAGGCTGCAGGTCAGGCTTAATTAGTATTATCTGCTACTGGCGCTCTTGGCCGGTATCTTGTTATTCAACATTGTTTTAGATTTTGCTTTGTACTTTTGTGTGTGGTATATGTACATGGCAATGTGGGTATGTATGTGTGGGGGTGGGTATGTACGTGTGTGTGTGTGTGTGTGTAAGTTTATGTCCTCGTACACTTAGATGAAGGCTAGAGAGGTCAACACTGTCTTCCTTGATTGCTCCCTGTTTTTTTGAGACAGTCTGTGGTTGAACCTGGAGCTAGTGGGTTTGCTGACACTGACTCACTCATGAGCCCCAGGGCCTAACCCCTCACCTCTTAGTGCTGGGGATTTGAACTCAGATCCTTACACTTGCATGGCAGTCACTTTACCAACTGAGAGATTTCCCTAACCCATTAGTCAGTATCTCTTGTACAGAGAGACAAGGAAGCCTATTGTCCTGCCTGCTCCACCCACTGGCTACTACCTTTCACCTTCTGGACAGTCTAAGCAGACAGACTCCTAACTTCTCGTCTGTTTTGATTTTATTAATAATTTCATTACAGTATTTTTTTAAAAGATAAAGTTGATGTATCTAAGTGAAAGGTAGTAATTTGCGGCATCTAAAGGACTTTACCCATCTCGTTTTGATTTCCTGGACACTGGGAAACACACGGCAAGATTGGTGGCAAAGCCACCCAGTAACTTTATAGCAAAACATTCTCATTTGTTCTCTCAAAGGAGGCAGTGGTGCAGTATGAGCAGTACGAACAGGAAATGAAGCATCTCCAGCAACTGATAGAAGCGGCTCACAGAGAGATTGAGGACAAGCCCGTGGCCACGAGTAACATCCAGGAGCTACAGGCTCAGATTTCTCGGCACGAGGTGAGACAGAAGGGCGGGCAGGGTAAAAGTACTGACCCCTGGACACTAGCTTCATTTGGTGGCTGATAGGGAGGTACTCCCTGCCCTGTGGGGGATCTGTTTGGTTCCTGCACAGCACTTTGGCTGGCTTTGCATTTTAAAGGTTATTCAATAACACAGGAATTCCCCTGCATTCTGCACCCTCTATAAGCTGTTTGTGACTTGTCTCACCAAGTGTCCCAGGCATGGGAAGAGATCATAGCGCGAAGCAGTTAATTCATGAAAATAGCCTAGTTCTTGATTTTGAAGCCTTATAAAAAACAGCCATGCTCACCACTTGTCCATTGCTTAGGCTCCTCACTAAAATCAGGAGTCGTCAGTGATTTCGCACCCAAAGGTGCCTCCTCCTAGTCTCTTAGTCACCACCATGACCTTAATTCCAGACACATTCCTTCCACATTCCTGGTCTCAGGTCTCTCAGCTCCAGGGTGACAAAGCCCTGTGACATTTCAGCAGCGAGTTTCCTCTGCTGCCTGTCATTTTTGATTAGGTCAATTGACTTGGGACTGTCTCTAAGCTCCATACATTTTGGTGGGTGACTCAGAGAGGGGCATCTTACTCCTTTATGCCAAGGACAGACATTTAGTTTGTCCTTCTATCTGCTGTTTCTCCTTTCTGGCCCCAGTATGGAAGTAATATCAGAGATTAAATATTCCCTTTAAACACGGAAAACCTCATGCCTGCTTTCAACATCCAAGTACAAGATTTCTTGACGTGTTTTACCAGAATAGTGCATTTTGCTAGGCGGTGGTGGCACACACCTTTAATCCCAGTATTCGGGAGGCAGAGGCAGGCTGATCTCTGTGAGTTTGAGGCCAGCCTGGTCTACAAGAGCTAGTTCCAGGACAGGCACCAAAAACTACAGAGAAACCCTGTCTCCAAAATCAAAAAAAAAAAAGAACAGTACATTTCTATGATTTGCAAAATCAATATTCTGCTTATATTCATTTTTATAGCTATGGCCATCATCTGTTAGTTGTTTCTTTTACTTACTGTTAATGATTAGTGCCAGTTTTTGAAATCACTGTCTCCATGGTATATTATGTATTTGCTATGTATTATTTTATTCCCATTTCATAAGATCCAAAATGATGTTTCTATCTTTCTTTTATTATGACCCAAATACTTCTATAATTTGTCTAGAGTAACATTAACTATTACTAAAGCTTATATTTTGAAAATAACTTTAGAAATTGACATCTCTCTTGTTCAACCTTATGAGAATTGGGTTTTTGTTTTTTAAGACTTTTAGTGGGATGGGTGCGGTAGGGTGGGGAGGGAGGGCAAGGTCTCCCTCTATAGCACAGGCTAGCCTCAAACTCCAGATTCTTCTGCCTCAGACTTCCAAGGGCTAGGATTACAAAAGGAAGAAGGAAGGATGGAAGGAAAAATGATAAGACATCTACTTTTTAAAAGTGACCTCTTGAGCTCAGAAATCTAGTGCTGGTCAAATTCAAATTTTGATGATTTTTTTTTTGCACTGTAACAGACTTGTGTGACATCATCACAAAAAGAGGAAGGTGGTTTAAGACAAGAAATGACTGTCTAAGGTCACAGAGCCACCCCTTTGCAGAATTACTCGTAGACTCAGAAAGTGACCTGCCTCACTCTGTCACAGGTTCTCCGTATAGTCCTGTCTCTGTGTTGGCATTGGCTAGCTTCCTCCCGTGCCTCAGAAGATGTTTCATATAAATAACAGTGTAGACACACACGGAGGTCATTGTGCAGAAAAGACAAAGGCAGGAAGGGAAGTGCCTAGTGGAGAGAGCGGAGTGGTGATGACATAAAAATCGGGGTGTGGGTTGCTCCCTGTATTTTCTGAATACTTCTCATTGAATTTCAGTTTTAAAGAGTATGTTACAGCGGCAACAGCTCTCTTAAGTTTTGCTTATTTTACTCTTTGAAAAATTTCAAAGGGCACACGAATCTACATAGCAAGACTCTGTCTTTCAGCCAGGCAGTGGTGGTGCACACCTTTAATCCCAGCACTCGGTGAGACAGAGGCAGGCAGATCTCTGTGAGTTCAAGGCCAGCCTGGTCTACAGAAGAGTTCCAGGACAGCCAGAGATACACAGAGAAACCCTGGGAAAAAAACAAAAACAAAAAAGATTCTATCTTTCAAAAAAACCACTCCCTCTACTCCCCACCCCCAACCAAGGAAAAAGAAAACAAAGAAATTGATGCTCAATGTCTTTACCTCAAAGGGAATGAAAGATAGCTCACTCTTGAGCCAAATAGAAATGATCATGCCCAAGGAACGTGGATTTGGGTGGCCCTCCTACAGCATGCTATACCATGGAAAGGATGATGTTATAGCTATAGAAAGAAAGTCCTAAATCAAGGTATTTTTGAAGCTCCTCAGTGGGAAGCGTGGGCAGGCATCTTACAGAAAAGCCAGGAAACCTCTTCGCTATGCTTCAGATGCTGTCTGATGACAGTCTTAGCTCTTGGCATTGTCAGAACTTAACACACCCCGAAAGGATTTGCCTGCTGCCTCCATGAGGTTCCGTCAGACAGAGGTGGATACTAAGTTCTAAGGGTACCGAAGACAGTCAATGATAATTTGCCCCTGCTCCTGCAATATAGGCCTTATTAGTTCTTTGTTTGTTTGAGACAAGGTTTCTCTGTAGCTTTGGTGCCTGGCCTGGAACTAGCTCCTGTAGACCAGAGATCTACAGGCTGACTCCCAGAGATCTGCCTGCCTCCCAAGTGCTGGGATTAAAGGCGTGCGTTTTTATGCAAGCAAGAATCTATAGCTGTAAATATTTAGAAACCCAAACTCCTGGAACTGATCCGTACTTAACCCTTCTTAGGAACAGTGTGCCGTCTTGAGTATAGTCACAAAATGTTTCAGCTGAGTCTCAAAGAATATTTTTTTTCAAGAGCAAAATAAGATTAGAAGGCATTAATTTTCACAATACTTTAGAGCTCTGCTTTGAAATATGAGAAACCCTTGAGGTGTGATGTGTTTGCTGAAAGAGCATAGGCTGAATTGATAGATTTGGGAGGTCAGTCAGACTTTCAGGGATTATTTCTATCATTCATTACAAATTAAGTATCATAGATTTCATATGTAATATTCATATGAGAAACAACGGTCTGCGGCACAGGAGCCAGCAGGCAGTTTTACTTTGTGACCCTCTCTTACCGACTGCCACCTCTTGGATGTAGTCAGCATAAGCATAAGAGCTGAGCAGTGTTTTTTTTTTTTAAGTTTTAGTCATCACATGACCTAATTTCCATGGCATGAACCATCTGGTAAATTTCAGAGGCTTCAGGTATTTTTTAAAAAGTTGCCAGCTCCTCCTCGCGTTGGAAGTTCACAGCGGCATAAGGGTGATCTGTCAGGGCTCCAATCCCTACAGCACTCCCCATTTTCCCAGCTCAAGCTTGCCTGGGGCGCACCGTCTGGAGTTGGGCCGGGCTGTGCTGTGGTCTGGCTCGGCAGGGTTAGAGGGTGCAGCAGCCAGCAGCTGCAGACCGCCTCTGCTCAGCGCAGGGCTCGGCTCCGCCTCTCATTGGCTCCGGGCGGCAGGAAGATGAACGCCGCTACTGTTTCCTTTTGATGCTGCGCTGACACAGTGGGGGGAAATGTTTCCTCAGGAGCTGGCGCAGAAAATCAAGGGCTACCAGGAGCAGATCGCCTCTTTGAATTCCAAATGCAAGACGCTGACGATGAAAGCCAAGCACGCCACCATGCTGCTGACTGTGACCGAGGTCGAGGGGCTGGCGGAAGGGACTGAGGACCTGGACCGTGAGCTCCTCCCCACGCCTTCGGCCCACCCCTCCGTGGTCATGGTAAGGATCAAATCTGCCCCTCCAGCTAGCTTTGCTCTTTTGGCCGAGCCTGGCTGGTGGTAGCCCAACAGTCATAGCCGGGCTTCTTTATAGACTAGCTTTAGAGCTTGTCTATTCTAGTTTAGGAGCCGTTTCCTTCAATTGCAGAGGCGGTTCAGGGGCCAGAGCTGATCTTTAACCCTGTACACAGTGGCAGTTGGAACTGTGAACGTTAGATTTGGAGTCCAAGATCTGCCCTTCATTCATGTGCAATTTTGCAATAATACTGACCCACAGCGTGCTTTATTTTGAAAACAATTCCTTACACCACAGGGAGGTAGGAGGCATGACACATTTATTTCACTGTTTTCCAAATTGAATATATACATCCATACATATACATATATACACACATATGCATGTACCATATGATTAGTGAAAAATAGAAGAAAAGCTATTATGAGAAAAAATAAGGAAATCGAGAATTCAAAGTTTAGTCTTGGGTCAAAAAAAGAGAGTGTTATTTAATCTTTTGTGCCATTATTTTCCCATATATTTTGTAACTTAAAATACACCTAGTGTTTTGGTAACTACAGTGTCTTCTGATAATGTGTATTTTTTTTTTCAACTATGCCATGCTTCAGGTAATGTGTAACTCAACCCAAACCCATGTGGTCATGTGTGACATTAAATGCATCATCTTCCTAGGGCACTTGGAACTTAAGATGTCACAATAGACCGGGTTTTGTTCCATATACTTTTCCTTGTTTGACGCATGGTTTTTCTACTTATTTCATAAAGACACAAACACCCTCAATAAAACTACAGATACTTTCAAACCAAAGCAAAACTCTCGGTTATGATGCGTAGCAGTGGATTCTCTATTTTAGAAACAGCATTAACATCATATTCACTTGAAGATCATACTTTTCAATACTAACTCAGAATTAATAAGTTAACACGTAAATTAGCGTCATTGATTCCGGCCTTGGGTAGATAATGATGGCCTGAACTGTGTCTGTGGAGGTTCTGTGCTAACATAGCTAACTGATTTTCATGTCCTCCGGGCTACATTTTGCGTGGCAGATGACTGCGGGTCGCTGTCACACTTTGCTGTCACCCGTCACGGAAGAGTCTGGGGAGGAGGGAACCAACAGTGAGATTTCCTCCCCACCTGCCTGCCGCTCTCCATCACCTGTGGCTAACACAGAGGCGTCTGTTAACCAGGTACCTCCCATCCACCTTGCCTTTGCTGTGAGCTCCTGCCGGATCCAGTGCTCCACTTTCCACCCCCATTCGGCTGCGGGTGTGACTCTTGGGCTGGACTGAATTTGGACCCAGGGACACATCCGCTAAGTGCTTTAGTAGCATCAGTGATGTGTGATTGTCAAGTGAGACAACAAATTACCATTGTCAACTGGTCCTATATGTGGCCACATCTCCTAAACTACAGTGAGATGAGCAAAAATCAGTTTATGGGAATTATAGCCCAATCTCAATAAAAATTCATTCATGAAAATTGAAGCCTGAGGAAGGTTCCTTTAAAGCCTCAAGGCTTCCCAAAGCAATCACAGGCGTTGGGCACTGTATCTGAACAGAGAACGCAGTAGTACGTATGATTGATTCTATGGCCCAGTTAGCATGTACTGAGCACACTGCTAACACCGTGTCCTATTTTAAATAGAAAATCTTACATCCATATGAGACTTTTATTTTTCAAAAACCCTGCCTTGAAAAACTAAAAAAAAAAAAAAAGAAGATGAACCTTGTTCCAGGCTGCATTTTAACATATCTTATACTAAATATAGCACATTCTAAGTTATGTGTCGAAACATTTAGGGATACATATTTGATATAAACAAAATACTTTAAAAATAACCAAAACTTTTAATGTGTGATAAGCGATGCTGTATTTTTAGCCAAAACAAATTTTGACAGATTTTAATGGTGTTGCTAGGAAGTTATGCAACCGCTCAAGCGCTGAGATGATATTGTAGATGCACTAATTAGGGCAAACATACTGTAGGCTGCACCGTAATCTACCACATCGCTTTTACTTTAGGTGGACCATGCACTTCCATGATAAACGAAACAGCTATCCAAATAAAAAGGAGCAGAACATCTGTGATGCCTTTAGATAATATGGAATCCATTGGTAGAAAGTGATAACCTTCTAGGGAAGATTTTTGTTTGTTTTGTTTGACAGGATTCTGTGTAACCTTGACTATTTGGGAACTGCTAGTAGCCCAGGCTGGCCTTGAATCAGAGATCCACCAGCCTTTGTCAGCCTGCTGGGAATAAAGGTGTGCACCACCCCCTCTCTAGAGAAGTTCTTATTCTACCCATTTGCTGGACGTGTTTTTTTTTTTAGCTGGGTGTGGTGGCTCACACCTGTAGTCCTAGCATTGGGAGGCTGAGGTAGGATTGCCATGAGGTCAAAGCCAACCTGAGCTACAGAGTGAGTTTCCCTCCAGTTTGGGTTACAGAGTGAGAAGGTCTCAAAACTACCAAATCCAGTCAAAACAGAAACACCTCCAAGCATGCTGAGCCAAAGAGCTTCTGCCTTACATTCAGAGCAGAAAGGTCAGCAAGAATTAAGTAATGACGAGAGTAATAAGAGGAAATTAATGAGAACAAGAAAAAAGGAGAAGTTCAGAGCTCCCTGGGAGATTTAGGCAGCTGTTTCCCAAGTTCTGAATTAAAAATATGAATTACTCACCCTTTGATGATACATTCTTTGCTGTGGTTACAGATGTTACTAGAGTCAGAGGAAATGGACGATAGTCAGCTGCTTATATATCAAGAGATTATGTAATATTCTCACAATTTTCAAGTAGAACAATTAGTACAACTCTTGAGACTATGCTGAAAAGTCTATGACTTTTGTAAAATGTCTGTTTCTGTGCTATATCTTGAAAGACGCTTTCAGTGTACGTGTGAGTTTTGTCCAGAGTGTCATGACGGATCACACGCGCATTTTTCTTGTTACCAATTGGCATCAATCATAGTGCATAATGACATCTGAAATTGAGCTATGTGAGACTTCCTGTGGCTTAGTTTTTAACAAGATCTCTTGATCACAAGGAAATGTCAATTTAATCACATTGGTAGGCGGACATCCAGATAGGGCAGTAGGTTCTACTGACATTCTTGTTGGTAGCAGTGACCTTCCTTGGGCTAAGGCAGACATCTTGAGTTGGAGGGCACTATGGCATTGCTCAATCAAATCAGTCTATTGGTTCCCCCAGTTGGCCACATGTTCCTCTTGTACAGTAGAAATCACACCATTAGAAAGGTATAACAGCTTGGGAAGGAGTGCTCTAGATTTCAGAGCTGGTTTCAGGCTACCCTTCAGCTCCGTTTTGAGATTGCTGTGGCTGTACAGAATGTGCATCCCTTCAAGGAAGAGCCGGATATAACTCCCTCAGCACATCACATCCGTGGTGGAGAGGCTCTGTGCTTGCTCTTTCTGTAAGTAGATCTCTGTTACATAACAAACAGATTCCCCCCACACTCAGTGTGTTCCCTCTGCTGACTGGGAGAGAGGAGAAACACGGAGGCGGAGGCGTCCTCAGAATTCGCTGCTGTCTTCTCCATCCCCTTAGGCACAAGCAGTGACCTGGATTCTGTGGAAGAGTTGAGACAAATATTGTCACACCCTTGGCCTCCAGGTCAGAAGCTCCATGAGGTCACAACCCTTTAGGGTCCAAGCTGACTTCCCTCTGAGAAGTTCTCCAACTCCTCATGTATAAATGGAAATTGATGTCAACACAAAGTCACCAACATTAAATGAGATGTTTAAGCACTACTACTTTGAAGACTAGAAAAATGTCGATTGAATTGTAGCCAAATATGTCCAGATTTATTTCCTTGGGCAGCTTAACCTTAGACACATGAGCAGGGAGACTCCTATTTTTAAGGGTGATTCCTCACTCTCCCAAGTATTAATGATAACAGATAGGGCTACATAATAATTTACTTATTGATTTCTAGTAGTCCTCCTACAATAGACTAAAGGACTTTCACCTCTTAAGAACCCCCTTGTCGTGTCGGAAGGCATGAACCATGTACACATAGAGCTCATGTGTTAGAAGTCATGAACCATCTATACATAGAGCCAAAACAAACCTTTTTTTTTTGGTAACAAATTGTATTCTAGCTTTTTGGGGACCTTCCTTATTTATAATGGGGTGTGTAACTGAGCAATTTTATCATGTTACAGCCAGGCTTTGGTTTTTCATCTTGGTGGCAGGAATAGTTCAGTAGTTCCACCTTACGCCACATTTAAAGACTCCTGATGATCTTCCCATATGTGAAACCACACCCTGTTTTCTTCTACATATACACACCTACCCAGAAATTATTTTTCAGACTAAGGCAACTAAGAGATTACCAGCATCATCAATAAAAGAGAGCACTTATATCCACGTACCCTGATAAAACTTTACAATTTTTATGAAGTGTTTTTTATGGAATTTTCCACTTATAAGTTCAGGCCTGTGGTTGAGTAGGGGGGTCACTGAAAGTGCTGAGAGTAAGAACTATAGATGGGGCGACTACTGTACCACTTCCGATCCCTATAAAATAAATTTAGGTACATGATTCATTATGTGCAACTCCCCCTCCCCCACCTGTCCCTTGCTGAATGCCCAGAATGAAAGGCCTCGGCATTATGAGTGTTATTAAGGACCTTACAAGTTTGTGAGAAACAGCAGATGATGGAGCTAGAGTAGTGGTTCTCAACCTGTGGGTCGCGACCCTTCTGGCAATCGAACGACCCTTTCACAGGATCACCTAAGACCTTTCGAAAACAGAGATATTACAACTCATAACGGAAGCAAAATTACAGTTATGAATTAGCAGCAAAAATAATTTTATGATTGTGGGGGTGACCCCCATGAGGAACTCTATTAAAGGGTCACAGCCTTAGAAAGGTTGAGAACCACTGGGCTTGAAGGTGGCAAGAGGCCTGGTAAGGGGAACAGGGGCATGGGAGACCACAGAGGCAGTAACCAAGCGAGGCGGTTTCAGGTCTGTGTCAGACCTGTTAGCTGTAAGGGAAGGAAGCCTCCTGAGGTGTGTGGAGGATGCCAGGATGGCAGGAGGTACAGCTTTCTCAGCTAGAAGGGACCCCATGTGCAGAACTGGAGAAGCAGAGAGAACATTAGCCAACGTGGCAACCGCAAAGGGTTTCGGCATCATTGGAAAAGCTTGGATTGGAGGGGGCTGTGGAACCCACACTGTGAAGGACCATATACATGAATTCATGCCACATGAATGAGTCAAGACTTTATCCAGAAGACAGCAATGAACCACGGAAGGAATTTAACTAGCAGCTATGTATGGAACTTAGGACAGATCATTCTAGATCAAGGGACACAATAGAAGTGTGTGTGAGGAGGGGTGTGTGTGTGTGTATGTGTGCATGTGCGTGTATGCATATGTGTGGTGATGTTAGTTACCATCTTGTTGCTGTGATGAAATGTACCATCAAAGCAACTCTGGGGAGAGACAGCTTATTTTGGCTCACAGTGTTCCAGAAGGATCTGGTTCATCGTAGAGGGGACGATATAGTGACAGACAGGTAAGGCATAGGCATGAGCAGAAGGCTGGATGATCATGTCACATCTGTGCTCAGGACTCAGAGAGAAAGCAAGAAGTGGGGCTGGCTACAAAGCATGTGTTATATGTATATGTGTGTATCATGTACATGGACTGTATCTGTTTTGTATGTGTTTTCTACGTGTTTTGTGTAGTGTGTGTGCCATATGTGTGTTTTATGTGAGTGACATGCATATGTACAAATACCCTCTGGTGGGTAGATTTGGATTGATCAAGATGGTGGCGGGGAAAGAAAGGAGGAGAAACCAGCACCCACATGCCATGTCATCAATAAATATTTGGGACCTAGCTCGAAACTTCAGCAACAATAACAAGATGGGTGGAAGGCGACATTCACTCTCAGTGTTGAGCTGGTACACAGAATGGATGTGACTTGTTCCAATTACAGAGCGTGGGAAGCAAATTCAGCTGGAGTCTCAAGTGTCCCACCCCAAGTCTGATCCAATTCTGGTGGTGTCTTACGGTTCTCGCCCGAGACAGGCCACCTGCCCCCACCGCACCTCCTACACCAGACGACTTCCTGCCATTATGTTTTCCCAGTGGCTGCAAAGATTTTCTCAATCCATGATTATCAGTGAGGCTCAGTGTTTTAAACGGCCACAATTACCTTCAATAGCACAGCTGCAAAAGCGGTGAGCTTTGCAGATAGCAACGGGCAGAATGCAAACACCGCTCCCGGGTTAAGCTTCACAAGTGCATAGAGACCACTGCACACAGAGGGACTGGGGAGAGGTGTAGTCAGTGCCTACCGAAAGTGTGGGTCCCCAGCATCTCTGTAAAAGCCAAGCATGATGCTGCACAACTGCAATCCTAGCACCCGGGAGGCAGAGACAGTGGACCCCTGGAGCGCCACGTCCAGCCAGCCTATCTGATTCAATGAGCTCTGATTCAGACGCTGTTTTGAAAATAAGGTAAAGGCTCATTAAGGAAGACACCCCACACCAGCCTCTGGCCTCCACGTGCAAGTACACACATATGAACACATACATGTACAAATGACACATGCATTACACACACTATTGAAAAAACAGAAAGCGCAATTGTGTCCTGGTACAATAAATTACATCATAAACCAAGAAGTACACACAACATATATACAACACAGGAAATTAAAAAACAGTCCAAATCATGATTTCAGCACTAACTTTGCTGATTTCTCCTGGACGTCCAGGAAATGAATGGATGGGTCTTTTTAAATTTTTGTTTTGTATATTTCCCACCAGTTAATATTTAAAATATCTAGCTTGTGAATAATGAATCTGGCCTCATTTGCAAAATTAATGTCTATAGATTTTTTTCAGATAGTCTCATATAGCTCAGGCTAGCTTCAAATTTGCTCTGTAGCTAAGGGTAGCCTTGAACCACCAACCCTCCTGCCTCTATCTAGACTTAATCTTTGAAACAAGTCCTTTCGAGAGTTGTTCAGAATATTAATCAATGTTTGAACTTTAGTTCTGGAACTAGAGCAGGTAGAGCTCATCTTTTCTCTAAACTGGTTCAATACAGCTGCAGTGGTTAATTAGAGGTGTTCTAACTAAGTCAAGGCGCCTAATTAACTAGAGATGTAAAGGTTAAGTAGAGACATAGTGGTTAGCTAGAGGTATATTGGTTATTCTAGGTGTACTTGTTAGAAGTGCACTGGCTAAACAGAGGTATGGTGGTTATATAGAGATGTGCTGGTTAATTCAAAGAATGTTGGTCAGCTAGAGATGTACTGGTTAAATAAAGGTGTGCTGGCTAGTTAGAGGTGTACTGGTTAAACAGAAGCAAACCTATTAAATAGAAGTTACTGCTTGAATAGGTTGCATTACCATTTTTGCCAAATATAACATAAGATGGTATTTTGGCCATTTGAAATGTTGGCATGCTTGATTTTTTTTTATATTGGTGAAAATATGACAGCAATTGTAATGCACTTTGTTACTGTGTTTTAAATCTTGCTGCAAGCATGCCCTAATCTACTGAGTTTGAAGCACCCAACAGTGGATGTAAATCTTAGTCCTTTGCACTCAGGGAAGAACAGTTCCCTAGGTATGCTGAGCTTGCCTTCTTCCTTCCCCACTCCGACACTGTGCTCTCCACCCAGGACATTGCGTACTACCAAGCCCTGTCGGCCGAGAGGCTGCAGACAGATGCCGCAAGGATTCCCCCCAGTGCCACCGCATCCCAAGAACTGTATGAGCCAGGACTCGAGCCTTCAGCGACTGCCAGGCTGGGTGACTTACAGCGTTCCTGGGAAACCTTAAAAAATGTGGTAAGCCTTTAAAGATGGCAAATTGGTCAAGCTCACCAGCCACCCATCGCTTTAGGCATTGTCTCAGGAAACCCAGGCCCGGTTACACATCTAGGATACAGTCAGAAGCCCTTAGGTAAAGCAGTGAGGAAAGAAATGTCACAACCTGCAAGATAAGAAGTAGGAAGCCGTTGGTAAGATCCCCTTTCTCATACAGATCAGTGAGAAACAGCGGACTCTCTACGAAGCTTTGGAACGCCAGCAGAAGTACCAAGACTCCCTCCAGTCCGTTTCCACCAAAATGGAGGCCATGGAGACAAAACTGAGTGAGAGCCTCCAGCCCGGCCGGAGCCCAGAAAGCCAGATGGCTGAGCATCAGGTAAAAATAGCAGTCTCGATGACTTCAGCTTCCTGTGTGATGGAATCGCTGTGCTCTCTAGTTGGCCTGTCAGGCTCCGGTTGTGGAGAGCAGAGTGGTTGTTCTTGTTGGAGTGAGCAGGATTCCCAAAGGTGGGAGTAGCCGCCACTCCTTCAGGGTGGGATCTAAGAAGGGAAAAGAGAAGAACAGACCTGGATTCTGATTTTTAAAAAGCTACATGCATTGGTGTTAATTTGGGACTTTTCTGATACTCAGTGTGTTTCTTTACAGTCGCCAGATTGCTTTCCTTCATGTGCCAGTGCTGTAAGAATAAATTGTGTCCCAAGTCGGCCTCTTCTGGGAATGAGCCTCAGGCTTCAGTGAGGAGTTCTAAGTTTTTATCCTGTGTCTTTCTGAGTCTAGTCATATTTTAAAACCTTATATAAGTTAGAGAAAGTGTCAACTTTATGTGACTCCATACTTCTGTTTAGAAAGATGCGGTTAAAAACACATCAGCTTAAAATTTGGGCTATGATACTTACATGGGACGTGGGAACTGCTAATGCGGCCCATACTCTAGAGTTCCCAACAGAGCATGGTCAAAACTTTAATGACCAACACTGGGGCCTAAGGAGATGTAGTACTGAGTCAGTGTGACACAGGAATGTGCTGCCTAACCCTCCCCAGGAGCAAGTAACAACTCTCTAAAAAGTGAAGGAGAAGAAAGGTATCTTGTTTGTTTGTTTGTTTTATAAGGATAGGGTTTCCGTGTGTAACAATCCTGGCTACCCTGGAACTTACTTTATAGACCAGGCTGGCCTCGAACTAACAGAGACCTGCCCACCTCTGTCTCCCCAGTGCTGGGATTAAGGGAGTGCACAATCACTGACCCAGCTGAAAGGTGTCTTGAGACTGAACTATCGGCGAGGTGTGGTGGTGCATGTTGCTTTTGCATGGAATCCAGGTTCAGTTTCTAGCGTCCATATGGTGGATGGTTCAAAGCCGTGTGTAACTCTTGTATCAGGGGATCTGCCATGTTCTTCTGACCTCCGTGGGCCCCAGACACACAAGCAGTGCATATACGAACATGCAAGCAAAACAGTCACAGTACACAGACAAAACAGTCATACACATAAAAAAACAATCGCATGTAAAAGAAGTATAAAAGCCAGGTGTGTGACCCACACCAATAATTCTAGCACTAACTGAAGGTGCAGTTCAGAACAACTGGGTCCACTTAGGGGGACCTGTCACAAGGTAGAACAGGAGCTGGAGAGGTAGCTCAGTGGTTAGGGGCACGTCCTGCTCTTCCAAAGAACCCGAGTTTGGTTCCCAGCACTCCTCTCGGAGACTCATGACTACCCATTACTCCCACTCACTGAGGTGACCTCCTCTGGCATCCTCAGATACCCCCACACATGTGACATACACTCATGCAGAAACACATGCATAAAAATAAATAAGCAACAAAATATAAATCTTAAAAAGAGAACAAAACATTAATTTTAGTAGACGAGAGACAAAAGTGCAGCATGATAAGGCGTGTCTACTAGAGATGGTGCAATTCATCAGCTTCAGAAACAAGACTCTAGGGCTGGGACTGTAACCCACACATAGGACCCTTGCCCAGCATGCTCAGGGCTCTGAGTGTGATTACCAGGATAGACACACCTGAACACATGCAACACACACGTGCGCATGCGCGCAGATACACACACACTCACAAACTTCATTTGGATCCACTATAACGTTGGACTTCATGGGTTGCTCACATGCGCTGTCCAATACAAGTGCTTTCTTTCTTTTGCAATACGTGGCTGTTCCGTATAAGATAAAAATGCACTCATTTGATCTAAAGACGGTGTATTGAGAAATAGTGGTTTCAGGCTTTTGAAACTCAGGTAGAGACTCAGTACATGGGACACATCTATTTTAGACCTTCTTTTGATAAACTACTTCTTAGCTACCCTAGAGTTTCCACAATCTGCCAGGCTTGGGAAAATGGCAATGAAGGCATAGACTTAAGATTAACCTTGGTTTTAACAGATCAAAACAATCACGAGGACTCTCTGGCACCCAGGTGACTACTGCAATGTTGTTTTCCTCTGACCTCCACCCATTGCCTTGCTAGACCACTGCACCTTCCAAACATCCCTGTCCCTCCTAGAGGGACCTCAGTGTCACAGTCTTCTCTCACTGCTGATGTCACCTCATTCACATTTGATGTCTCCCTGGCACTCTTTGTTCTTCAGAGTCCTGCTGTCCCTTCTCCCCTGTTGTCTACAAATTTGGACTTAACAGTACTTAGAGGAAGTAGAATTTCTCTCCTTTTGAATACAGTTCTGCAGGTCAACTTTGATTGATTGCTGTCTTGGAAATGTCTGCTTCCTTTAAACCTCCAAAGATAATATAGGGTGAGTTATCTAAGGGCCATATTAGGGTAATTTTGAGAGTCATGCATCCTTTAAGCATCCAAGATACTATAGGATGCGTTACATAGGGCTATAGCTGGGTAATTTTGAGAATCATATTATTAAGAACCAGTGATCTGGGAGAAGTTTAAATAGTTTTATTCTGTCTACCTTTATGTTTTCTTTTCCTCTGTTGGAGGCTTGTCATCTCTGTAGCCTAGGTAACTGACTATAGCTTCTCCAAGACCCTTCACTGAGCATTCCAGGAGTGATGCACTGCAAGAACACAGGGTCGTGGTGACCCACACCCTAGAATTGCTAACAGAGCATGCGTATTAACTCCAAGCACCAGCACCACCCACCCATCCATCATTATTAGTATGAAAATGCATACTGTACCTGAAGTGTCATAGTTAGGGTTTCTATTGTTGTGACAAAACACCACGACCAGAAAGCAAGTTGGAGTGGAAAGGGGTTATTCGACTTACACTTCCACAGCCCTGTTCATCACTGAGAGAAGTCAGGACTGGAACTCACACAGGGCAGGAACCTGGAGGCAGAAGCTGATGCAGAGACCACGAGGGGGTGATGCTTACTGGCTTGCTTCTTCATGGTTTACTCAGCCTGCTTTCTTATAGAACCCAGGACCACTGTCCAGGGATGGAACCACCCACAATGGCTGGGCCCTGCCCCATTGATCACTAAATGAGAAAATGCCTTAGAAGCTATATTTTACGGAGTCATTTTCTCAGTGAAAGTTCCCTCTTTCAGATTCCTCTAGTTTGTGGGTCAAGTTGACATTAGACTAGCCAGAACATGAAGCAAAATCATTGTCAAAGGATTTCATGGAGAAAACTAAAATTGGATATTATCATTTTAGGTACATATCTTATTATTCAATCTTTGAGAATTTCATACATGCGTTCAGTGCATTTTGATCATATCTACCCACACCTAGCCTCCAGCCCTCCCAGGCCCTCCTACCATGTCCTCTCTCAACATCATGCCCTCGTTTCAAATCCCACTGAGTCTGGTCAGTGTTGTCCATATGAATGTAAGGCTACCCACTGGAGCATGGACAACTTAACACAGCTCACTTCTATGAAACAAACAAGCAGATTAGCCCTATGTCAGCAGCCACCAACTGCCAAAGCTTTTCAGCCATGGAAGGGGAGGGTCTTTGTGTGCCCCTCCCCGATCTGGGCTGTGTTTTGATTGACTTGGTCTCGTGAGTGTATTAGTGCTGACAGCTCTGATGAGCCCAGCAGACACTGCTTCCTACAGGACTTTCTCATCTCTTTTGATCTTTCTGCTTTGCGTCCTGCACTATTCCCCAAAGTACGTGTGTTCGTGCGTGCCTGAGCATGTATATGTATCCATGTGCACGCATGTGTGCATGTGTGTATGTATATGTGTGTTCATGAGTGTGTGCATACATGTGCATATGCATACTTGTATGCATGTATGCATGTGTGTGCATGTATGTGCATACATGTGTGCACGAGGGTGCATGTGTGTACATGAGTGTGTGTGTTCATGAGTGTGTGTATGTATATGTGTGTTCGTGAGTGTGTGTGTGAATGTGTGTGTGTGTGTGTGTGTGTGTAGAGGAGACAGAGATATACATGTCCCAGTTAGAAATATTTAGGACTGAGCACTCCACAGCTTCTCATCATCTAAAATCTGAGCACCTAAAATTGTGCATTATAGCTAAGTGTTCTGAATCAGAAAGACATGGTGTAACTTCTCTTGCAGTCGGGGCCATCGACATGACTTGCCGTCCTTTGCTGTTACCAAGGACAGTGAGTGCCTCCTGTCACCACAGTGAGGAGACATAGCTGATACAATGATGTAAACAAGCCAGACACCAAGGCTTAGGTGACTTATTAATGATCTGACGAGGGTAAGGACACAGAGAACGTTTAATTCAGTACAGTTCTGCATACACCTCCAAGTCTAGATTTCCCTTCTCAGCTCTCTGTTCTCTCTTCAATGTATGCACGTTAGTTCCACAAATTCTGGGACAAAGCTGCCCACATGAAAAACTAACGCCAGCACACTATCTAAATCTATTCTTGGCCTCTGGAACAGTCTTTCATTATAGAATTTCTATTTCTAAATTCCAACTGAACAGTGGTGGGAAAGTCCACTGTCCTTTTTATGCTTTAAAAAGAATCGATAGAAGTGCTTCCATTGCTCCTTGCTTCCCAGCACTCATCAGGATTATCTCTTGTTAGCTCTTACAAAAAGCCACAAGAGCAGTGGTTCTCAGCTTGTGTGTTGAGACCCCCACGGGGGTCACACATCAGATCTCATGCACATTAGACATTTGCATTATGATTCATAACATTAGCAAAATTACAGTTATGAAGTAGCAACAAAAATAATTTTATGGTTGTGGGTCAGCACAGCATGAGGAATTTACTGTGTTAAAGGCTAGCAGGGTTAGGAAGACTGAAAACTACTGTATGGACACTTGTCTCAATGTATCAGCTTGATTGGTGCATCAGGCCTCTCTCTCTCCAGCTGGGATCTCTACAGGTGCAGGCTCGGTGCTGTTTATAAGCTTGAAGCATGATTAATAAAAACTCAGAGACAGATACTGGGGTTCAACCTGAAGACCAGAAAAGCAAACCAGGCAGCCACTGGCTCTTACCTCGACCTCAGTCTAAAAATTGCAATCCTGCTTCCAGGAAACCTCTGAATGAGACTGAGAGCTGTCTCCTCCTATTTTATAATCTTCTCTAGTTCTGGGATTAAGGGCGTGCACCACTACTTCCCAGTTTCTATGGTAAACTAGTGTGGCTACTGGGATTAAAGGTGTGTATCATTGCTGCCTGGTCTGGAAGGCTGACCAGTGTGGTTGTTTTACTTTTCTGATCTTCACACAAGCTTTATTTATTAAAATACAAATGAATACATTAACTGATGATGTGTGTTTAAATGTTTCACCCTTGTGGTTGAGATTTGACTTCTTAGGACATCTGATGTTTGGGGGCATTTGGCATCTTTGCCACATTCAGCTCACTGATAGGCTTTGGGAAGAGTTCTGAGGCTATTTTGCTATAGCAAATGGATTATGGAAAGAACTGTGCTCAGAGAGTTAGATAGTCCTGAGAGTCAGAATGGAGTTAGCCACTCATTCCTTTAGATATTGAACAAACATGAGTTACACATGCCCTTTCTATTAAAAAATTGGTCATTTAGTGAAGCTCCAAGTATTTACCGTGTATTAAAATATTAGTGGATATACACCTTGATGGGATTCAGTGTGATTTTCTATAATTTATTATATATACATATTTGACATGTGTACCCATCAATCCTCCCTCCCTGCCCCTCCCCCTTGCTCAGGCCTCTTTCCCAACTTCTAGGTATCTCTAGCCACTTGTCTAGTTCTGTGCCTGTCATTTCATGCCGTCTGTATCATCACAAGCCAGCAACCCAAAGAGGAGTTCATCTCTCTTTTCTCATGGGCACCAGGCACTGTGGGCTGCTGCTGGCCATGCCTCTCCTGAGAACTGCCTTAACCGTGCAGAACTGACAGTCCCAAGGAGCCAAACCACCCTGTTCCTTACTGGAGAATGTTCAGAGAAGGAGACAGTGAAGCCAGTGCCTTCACTACACCCCTGACTGGCCAAGTCCACTGAGATATAAGTGTTTTTCTTTCTGGTTGTTTCTTGTGTCTTCCAGACATCACCTCTACTATGAGTTAGAATCAATTCACTTGCATGTACCAAACACCCCCTAAACCACCAGCCCGAAGACTGGCTTTTCATGAATACTCGATCCGAAAGCCTGCTGTAACTGGCGTGAACTCCCAGTGTGCTGTAGAGAAAACAAAAATATTCTTGTGATCTTTATGAGAGAGTGAGTGAGGAGTAGATTAAGTGACGTCAGCCCGGTGTGTAGGGAAGAGAACGAGTCTGAGAACTGGGCTACTAGCAGGAGCGGAGCGGGCAGAAGGAATTGTATGTTTGTCTCTGGGAAGGTGGTGGGGATGAGGGGGAGGATGAGCATGGCTCAAAACTGCATGAAGAGGAGGAGACACACTGAGGCTAGACTAATTATAGAGGAGTCTATGCAGTCTGAACAAATACAGGCTTTTTGTTTTTTTTTAAAGTTTATTATTTATTAGTTATGTATACAGTGTCCTGCCTACAGGCCAGTAGAGGGCACCAGATCTCATTATAGATGGTTGTGAGCCACCATGTGGTTGCTGGGACTTGAACTCAAGATCTCTGGAAGAACAGTGTTCTTAACCTCTGAGCCACCTCTCTAGCCCCGGCTTTTTTTATTTTTTAAACAATTGGGTCTCTAACAAGTGATCATAATATAATGCACGAAAATACTTTAGATGAACAATAAAGAGAATCAGTCTATAAGTGCAATGCAATCGCAGTTCAAAATCCATTATCCCCAAGTCTGGACCTGGTGGCCTGCACCTATAATGGGGCAGAGGACTGCACATTCAAAGAAGTTCTAGGCTATACATGGAGACTAAATCTTAAAAATAAACTTTTTTTTAAAAAAACTTTAGAACCAAAGAATTAAAAATAAACTTAAATACTGCAGCAGTATGTTTTATATGGCTTAATAAGACATATTGCAAATATAAGATCGTGTCTCCAAAGAACAGAAGCTCTAGTGGGGTGCAGTGGTGAGGTACATAACCCCAGAATTTGGGGAACAGAAGCAGGAGAATCAGAGGTTCAAGGACATTCTCTTACATAACAAATTGGAGGCCTGGTCTATGTAAGATCCTGTTTCAAAGGAAACAAACAATTCTCTCAAGGACGGGAAAAGATGGGTAAAGTTGAAAAATATATCCTAACGCTTAGAGCATTCTCACCCTTCCTAACACTGAGACCCTTTAATATAATCCCTTATGTTGTGGTGACCCCCCACCATGAAATGTTTTCTTTGCTGCTTCATAACTGTGATTTTTGTTTTAAATTGTAATGCAAATATCTGACATGCAGGATATCTGATTTGTGATCCCCCCCCCCAAAAAAGGGGTCACGACCCACAGGTTGGGAACTGGTGATGTAGACTTTACAAAGTTCTAAGAATGGGAAGGGCCACTCCCAGGAACAGTACTACCTTACCAGACATGTGGCTTATGTTTATACATACATACATACATACATACTGCAAAGCCATCTAGAGAGAGAAGGAGAGGGAGGAAGGGAGGGAAGGAGCGGGAGGAAAAAGGACGAGGTGATATCTTGATTTGTACCTACATTGGAAGCAAAAAAAAAAAAACTATGAGAAATTAAGATGGATTATAGTAGTTCCTTTTTTGGATTATAGTAGTTCTAAATATGAAGTTAGAATTAAAACAAACAAAAACAAAACATTAACAAAAACTCCTAGGATGATGCTGACCTAACTACCTGCATTGAAGAGGTTTTTCTTAATTTTTGATCCATCATATACAAATAGTTCATAAAATTAAATAAAATGATGATATTATATTGCTATAAAATTTCATAATACTTATTCTCCATGTCTCTTTCTCATTATAAACCTCTCTTTTGAAAACACACCATTTCATTAATTATTCTTCAAGAGAATTTTTTTTTGGTTTTGTGAGAAAGGGTATCTCTTTGAAACAGCCATAGCTGCCCTGGAACTAGCCGTGTAGACCAGGCTGGCCTTGAACTCAGAGATCCACCTGCCTCTAAAGGTGCGTGCCTCTTCCGCCTGGAAGGAAAATTCTTTTGTTTGTTTCGATGGAGGAGCACCCAGAGCTTCCTGCATTCCAAGCCTGAGTTCTGCACTGAGCTACTGTATTCCTTGCTCAGCATCCCTCTTGAAGATGGCCTGCCATATCATAATCACGACACAGTAGGCAAAGTTTTCTCAAACAAAACAAAATCAGTAACTATTAAAGACAAATATTGTTCTGGAATCAAAACTTCTGTTTTAGTCAGGTGTGGTGGCCCACGCCTTTAATCCCATCAAAGGCTGGAGGATTTCCTTGAGTTCAAAGTAAGCTGAGGTCATTGCGTAGTGAGTTCCTGGACAGCAAAGGTTACAGGTACACTGGGACTGGGACACTGCCTCAAACAAAACAAAACAAGCCGGGCGGTGGTGGCGCACACCTTTCAATCCCAGTACTTGGGAGGCAGAGACAGGCAGCTCTTTGTGAGGTTGAGGACACCCTGGTCTACAAAGGGATTTCCAGGACAGCCAGGTTTGTAACACAGGGAAACCCTGCCTCAGAAACAAAAGCAAAAACACCAAAATCCAATAAAAAAACCCATGGGTTGTCAAAAGACATCACCAGGGAAAACAGTGGAGAAGCAGACAGTCCCCATAAGTAAGATCTGTACTATACAGAACCACAAGAAGCAGGCAGCCAGCATCCAGAATGTTTGAGTAATGCACGGGGATAAGGAAACACTCCAGGGGAGATCAAACAGAGAGGTAGCCGGCAACCACAGAGGAGGGTTTGCTCTTAAGGGGCAGCAGGAAATTGCAAAATAAAACGCCATGGGCTTCCACTAGGAACCCAGGAAGAAGCTTTAAGCTAAAATGACTAAAATGATTTACAGAGCAGTTGGCAGTGAGGTGATAACAAAGCTGAAAGTGAGCCTCCCGGAGCCAACTTCAATCTCAGTCCACACACAGAACAGCCTCTCCACAGACATGGTGGGCCGAGCAAGGGCAGACGTGTTTACGTGTCAACAGTGTGGGTGAGAAGCCTGGAGCTAACCACGGGGAAGTCACAGGGGCCTTGCCAAGTTCTGGAAAGGCATTATTTCCTGGTCAGGATGGTGGCAGCATGGAGGTGTACCGTTTGTGAAGAGGACCCCCCCACACACACACACTTCCTGTTTAGCTCTATGTAATATTATCAATGTAACAATCGGTTAAAATTCAGATGGATGGGTCATGATATTAGGGAAGAGAGGTGGTTTTTCTCTTGTTATTTTGTCTTTTAGCATCATTGAGGGTACTCTTTGAGGAGATAACTGCGTTGACTCTGATGTCTGTGGAAGAGGTGTGGACTAACGCCAGCACAGCCTTTAGAATCAGCCATGCTACTTCCCTGGGCCACGGCCGCCTTTCCTGCAGTGCCTGCTTTTATAACATGCTGTTCGATTTAAGACCCCCGCATCTCTAAAAAGCTAACTAGAAGACAGATAGATGGATTGGACAAATAGTTGTCTGACATCGGACTGAGGACACACCATTGAGTTTGCCTTACATGCCCAAGGCCCTGGGTCCAATCCCAGCACTAAATAAACAGGGCATTGTTGGTGTGTGCTTGCATCTCAGCCCTGAAAAAGTGGAGGTAGGAAGACCCCAGTTAAAGTCTTCCTCAGCTATAAAGAGAGTTTCAGGGTAGCCTGGGCTGCAAGAAACTCCGACTCAAAAACAAAAACAGGTTGATCCCGAATTTCCTGAGGAACCGCCACACTGCACGTACTGGCTTTGTGGGAGCCTAAGCAGTTTGGATGCTCACCTTACTAGACATGGATGGAGGTGGGTGGTCCTTGGACTTCCCACAGGGCAGGGAACCCTGATTGCTCTTTGGGCTGAGGAGGGAGGGGGACTTGATTGGGGGAGGGGGAGGGGGAGGGAAATGGGAGGATGTGGCGGGAAAGGGACAGAAATCTTTAATAAATAAATAAATTAGTAATAAAAAAAAACAGGGTTGGGTGTGGTGTTACACACCTTTAATCCTAACTCTAGGGAGGGAGCTATCTGCATTCTAGACCAGCTTGGGCCTCCACAGTGAGTTTTAGGCCATCCAAGTATACATAGTAAGACTTTATCTCAAAAACAAGCCAAAGCAGAATTAAGGGACAGATAATGGGCCAGTCATTTCACAATTGTTTTCCTTTTAAGGCCAAGGCTGGAAGGCAGAATAGAGAAGGAGACATTCAGCGGTTACTTTAAATTCTCTCCTTGCTTTAGGATTAATGCAGCAAGAGCTCTGTTATCTTGTGTATTGTTAGGCAGTTTGGGGATTGGTGTTATCTCTCAGTTCTTGGAATGCTGGACAGAAGGCTTGCTCTCTGTGGTGACAGGGAAATTCAGCAAAGTGACTACTCCAATTTGGGTTCCTAATTGGGTGTTTTGTGGGCCAGCAAAAAAGCCTATTTCAAAAGGAGAACATTTTGCAGTTGTTTAAAAATATATAATATGATAAGGATACAAGAGGCTGGGTTGGGGCATGCTTCGAGGCAGTCAACATCAGACAGCATTTGAAACCTTGGGAACTCTGGAGACTTCCAGTGGCCTCGACGTTAGTCCCAAGGAACTTCTCATTTTAGAATTAGGAACAGAAGGAAGAGAACGAGCCTGTTTAAATCAGAAACGCTCATTCATTTGTTCAAATAGGATTTAAGTTACTAACGTCCCCAGCAGCATTCAGCTCCGCAGTGGCGTCTTGAAAGTGAACGTCTGGTTTCAGTGGGCGTGCGATGGTGGCAGACCCTGGAGTCCTCAGTCAAGAGTGTGATTCCACAGTCTTCCCCACAGGCCCTGATGGACGAGGTGCAGATGCTCCAGGACGAGATCAACGGGCTCCAGGCGTCCCTGGCAGAGGAGCTGGAAGCCGCATCCCGGGAGTCGGACCCTGTAGAGCAGCTAGCCCTGCAGTCCACACTCACCATCTTGGCCGAGCGCATGTCCACCATCAGAATGAAAGCAGCTGGCAAGAGGCAGCTTCTGGAGGTAACTAGGACCCTGGAGCTGCTGCAGCTCCTGCATCTGAATCAGGCTTTAGGATGTTAGCAGTTGTTCTGGGTGCTGATGCGAACGACATGAGTTTTGTTTCTGTTCTCTTTTTTGATGTCTATTTTTTAAAGCTTTTACACACACATACACACACATATTGTCTGTTGAACATTTTTGCCCCCATACCTCCTTATTCTCACCTTTTCTTGTTCCCATTGGTCCTCTTTGTCCCCCTAAAAAGTTTTGCTTCTACATTCACTTCCTGGCCTAAGAAGCTGGTATTGTGTCTGCATCAGCGTCCCACACGCAGAGCACACTCAGGGTGTGTGCGCGTAGCCAGGTCTTGGGGCCGTTGCTCTGCTGTATGAGGTCTTCAAGCTCTCTCTGCTCGAGGCTCCCTCCGAGTTACCTTCTTCCTAATTCCGCAGGAGAAGCTAAATGACCAGCTGGAAGAACAGAGACAGGAGCAGGCCCTGCAGAGGTACCGCTGTGAGGCGGATGAACTGGACCACTGGCTGCTGAACACGAAGGCCACCCTGGATGTTGCACTTGGTACACCCCAGGAGCCCATGGACATGGATGCTCAGCTGGTGGACTGCCAGGTACAAAGAGCCTCTAGGACGGTGGTTCTCAACCTGTGGGCTGTGACCCCTTCGGGGGTTGCATATCAGAATCCCGCATATAAGATATTTACATTACAATTTATAACAATAGCAAAATTGCAGTTATGAGGTAACAACAAGAAAATTTTATGATTGGGGTTCACCATAACATGAGGAACTGTATTAAAGGATCACAGCATTAGGAAGGTTGAAAACCACTGCTTTAGAAAGAAATGAGCCTACATCATGAAGGACATTTAAAAAAATACAGAAAACACTGATAAGACCCTGGTGTAGATACATGAGTTTCCACAAGCTAGAGACTTTATATATTTACAGGGTCAAAAAGCGACATAACACTAAAGCATAAATGATATTCAAACCTGGAACTGGTTCTTGAAAAACATTGTCAGTGGTACTTAGTCATTGAAAAAAATTGGAAACTGGAGAGATGGCTCAGTAGTTAAGAGTGATTACTACTCTCCCACAAGACCCATGTTCAGTTCCCAGCACCCACATCAGGGACTCCCTGCCTGTAACTCCAGATCCAAGGGCACCAGTGTGGCTAGCCACCAGGGGCTCCAATGTGGCCAGCCCCCTGGGGATCCATGCAGCTAGCCTCCATGGGGATCTGCATTCATGTACACATATACGCATTTTCATAATGGAAAAATAGTAAAAATAAAATCTTTTTTGAAGAAAACTTCAGCAGAGTGACTTACATTTCTAAGTCTGTAACCCCAGTACTCGAGAACAAAGCTTCTTTCTTTTATATTTCTTTGAGTCTTACTTTGTAACCCTGCTGACCCGGATGCATTGTATAAAACAATTTGGCCTCTGACTCATGCTAATTTTCCTGTCTCAGCCTTCTTTATACAAGATTGCAGGTATGCACCGCCATACCTACTTTATTGATTTTTGTCTTTTTTTTTTTCTGAGACAGGGTTTCTCTGTAGCTTTGGAGCCTGTCCTAGGATTAGTTCTTGTAAATCAGGCAGGCCTCGAACTCACAGAGATCCACCTGCCTCTGTCTCCTGAGTGCTGGGATTAAAGGTGCGAGCCACCACTACCAGGCTAGTTTTCGCTCATAAAGCAGATTCTCAAAAAGGTAGAGTAGGTTGGCCTAGAGTTCATGACATTCCTCCCTCCCACCAACCCTAGCACTGGGAGTACAAGTATGCACTGCCAAGCCTGGCCAAACTTTCGATGCTTTGACTACCATTTTAGAAGATTGCAGATACCCAAATATTTATAGTATGTATGTTTAATGGCTAAAAAGGAATATAAACTCAGAAGACTTAGAATCAAGGAGTTACACTGAATACATGTAATCAGAGGCCTCCATGGGTGCTCAATTACCATTTTCACGTAGTCCTCCCTGGTTCTTGGAAACCTTCGACAACTGCCATCATTAGGAAACAGTGTGCCTTGTCTTTCCAAATGTGCTACCGCTTTCTTCCGTGTCAGTAAGAGCCAGCTTCATAAAGATTATAAAGGTTAAAAGGTGTTTTATAAAGGTGATTTTTTGTTTGTTTGTTTGTGGCTTGATTTGAGCTTTGGTTTGATGCTGGGAATGAAACCTAGGCACTTTATTACTGAACCACATCCCCCAGCTTCTTAAAAGTGTTGCCAGTCTCAGGCCAGTGGTTTTTCTCTCTCTCCTTCTTCTTTCCTTCCTTCCTTCCTTCCTTCCTTCCTTCCTTCCTTCCTTCCTTC
>JABTXL010001959.1:1910802-1925103 GCA_025134845.1 Neodon shergylaensis | reverse complement strand
TTCCTTCCTTCCTTCCTTCCTTCCTTCCTTCCTTCCTTCCTTCCTTCCTTCCTTCCTTCTTTCCTCCCTTCCTTTTCTTTCTCCTTCCCCATTTCCCTCCCTCCCTCTTTTTTTTCTTCCCTTCTTCCTTTTTTTTTTTCTCAAGAAGCAACAGAGCTTAAACTTAGGGCCTCATGTGTGCTAGGCCAGGTCCCCACCACCAGGCTACAGCCCTAGCTGGCACGCAGAAGTTGCTTTCTTATTGTGTATCATGGATGCTTGTGTTGGCTTCTTGCTACTGTAACAAGGTCCATGAGATAAAAGACTTAAAAAGAAGCAAGTATTATTTCTGAACTGTTGAGAGGATTCATCCTCGCATTCTAGCATTGGTTTAGACAGCACAGTGTATCATGGGGGCACATGGAACAGGCCTGTCCATCTCATTGCTTGGAACAAAAGAGGATGATAAAGATAAACATCGTAATCCACTTAAACAAAGCATCTAAACCCCCCCCCCCCACAAGACTTCACTTCCCAAAGACTTCTGTCACCTTGGAACAGCACCAAGCTGAGGACCAAGCTCTTAACATACTAGCCGGTACGGGGCATTCCAGGTCTAATACAGCAGGAAACAGTGAACTTGCTGGTGTCCATCATAAAACTGCATGATTATTAACATATTACCCTTCACATGTGCGTGAAATATGCTTGAAATCTTTCATCTAAGGGACCAGGGGGATGGCTCAGCAGTTAAGGGGACAGGAATTCAATTCCAAGGACACATATAATGGCTCCCTCCCATCTGTAATTTTAGTCTCGGGATATGATGCCCTCTTCTGGCCTTGTCGGGCACTGCATGCAACCGGTGCATAGAGATACATGGAGTCAAAAACCATACACTAAAACAATGAAATAAAAATAAAATTGTAAATAGAGGATTCCAGAAAACCCTGACCCATTCAGCATGGCTAAATATCAGTGAGCACAATTTCATATTTCACTTATGTGGCATCAAAAGATATCTGCCAACAGCATGAGCTAATTTAGCCTATGTATTAGAATCCCACAGTGGTCTTTCTTATTCATATTTTAAGGCTCATGGTATTGATCCTTATCACTTAGATCATGTAGTGCCTTCAGACTCCTCTGTTATCAGCAGCATTGTTCTCTGGCTTTCTGGAGACTGAAGGACTAGACGGAAGCGATTTTCTATTAATCCTAGCCTCTTTTCTACCATCAGAAGTTGAGGCATGCATCTATTTTAAACGTTTCCTATTAGGGTTAACACTCAAACTAGTATTTCAGACCTGTGTGATATTGTTATTGCCACCCCTACTTGAGTTCCAGGCGATCCAGGGTTACTTGCTGAGACCCTGTCTCAGGAGAAAAAAAAAAAGAAGAAGAAAAATTGGAGACACAGGATGACTTTTGTGGGCGTGGAGACTTTGCTAATGTGAGGCCTTCTTTCCTCATGATAGAAAGGACCATGTAGACTTATAAGATCTGCATTGAATTCATTATTGTATTAATTAATAATTATTATTAAATCATACATAAGTATTAATTATACTTTTTCTAACCTTCTCTTTTATATTCATTTCCTTTTCTTTTGAGATAGGAGCTTATGTGGCCCTTGAACTCACTAAGTAGCCAAGAACGACCTTGAACTCTGTACTCTCCTGACTCCACACTCTGACCTGCACTGGCACATCTACACCTATTTAATTCCAGGGTGCCATTCAAACCTGGGGACTCATGCAGGCTAGCATCCCTTGACTTCTTTGATTTTAAAAAGAAAATAAAAATAAACATTTCCTTGGGCCTCAAAAGGTATTATGAACCCTCAGCATGATGCCGGACCTACCTGCCCAGAAATATATCCAGTTCTCAGAAATAATCCTTCGGACGTCATCCTTCAATCCCATCTTAGTGAGAGTGTTGTTCTTCCATTGGTTTTACTTCTTTGGTATGAAATATTATTCTTAGGAGTTGATGGAATGGCAATGATCTTAATTTCCTAGAGCGAATTAAAATATAAGATCAAAGCTATGTCATATTTTTAAAAAGAAGGTAAGGGAGGTGACCAGAAAGATGGTGCTGACACAGGAGGATTGGGAGTTCTTATGGGGCCTGGCCTTCAAAATCAGTGCGTTGAAAAAAATTCCTTTTTAAATTGACAAAGAAGAAATTGATTGTGTGATAATTTCACTGATATTAGTACTCTAATACTAGGATAACAGGACTAATAAAGGTCTAACATTCAGCCAGTGGCGCTTTCTTTGTGCTTGTTGGCTATACCATGTGTGTTTTCCAATGTATTTTTAATTATAAAATACCTAATTTTTAATTATAAAGTATCTAATTTTTGTTTAAAGGTAAGAAGTACAGGTAACCGCCCCCCCTCCCCAAAGGTGCATACCCTAATCTTTAAAGTTGAAAAAGCCACGGATACCTGTTTGTGTAATGACTATGGAAGGCTGTGTTTGGAAACTGTCTCCAGGAGCTTGCAAGGTGTGAGAACCCTGCCCTTGTCCTCTCGTTCCAGAACATGCTGGTGGAAATAGAACAGAAAGTGGTGGCCCTGTCGCAGCTGTCTGTGCACAATGAGAACCTCTTGTTGGAGGGCAAGGCTCATACGAAGGACGAGGCTGAGCAGCTGGCGGGGAAACTGAGGCTGCTCAAAGGGAGCCTCTTGGAGCTGCAGAGGGCCCTGCACGACAGACAGCTCAGCATGCAGGTGAGCATTGCTGCCCAAAATCCTATGCAGCATTTGCGACACACTCCCCATGTGCTTCTCTGTCAGTGGCTGAGGAGAGAGGCTGTGGGATGCTGAAGCTCACACATGTATGCACTTGGCTTCCCCTGACATGTCAGTATGTCTGTCTGTTTATATGCCTCCTTTGGTCTGTGTTTCTGGTGATGCTGTTAGCATTAATTGACCACAGAGATCTAGGGGTGCAGTTCTACTGAGACAAATTTGCTTTTCATTTAGATTCCTCTTAGAGATATATTCTAGATATCTTTTTTTTTTTTTTTTTTTGGTTTTTCGAGACAGGGTTTCTCTGTGGCTTTGGAGCCTGTCCTGGAACTAGCTCTGTAGACCAGGTTGGTCTTGAACTCACAGAGATCCGCCTGCCTCTGCCTCCCGAGTGCTGGGATTAAAGGTGTGCACCACCATCGCCCGGCCGTATTCTAGATATCTTCCTACTGTCTTATGTAGTTCCTGCATTCAAATCTTCCCTTACGCCAGGTGAATGAATCTTCCCACTGTGACTTCTGATGGACAGTTTTCTTTTACATTGCTGGAGTTTTCTGGGCATTGTTTACCTGGCCTATCTCTTAACTTTGTTTTGATTTCAGCTTCTCTATGTCCTTACGTTTTAGGCTTTTTTTTTTCTTACACAGATCATCTGACGCTAGTCATTGGTTGTAGACAATGGTCTCATGCTAACCCCACTCTTACCCCCAAGATGGTTTCTCTGTCTAACAGCTCTGGCTGGCCTAGAATTCTCTTTGTAGACCAGGGTGACCTCAAACTCACAGAGATCTACCTGCCTCTGCCTCCCGAGTGCTAGGATTAAAGCCATGTGCCACCACCTCCTCGCTTTGCCTTGCACTTTTAAAGGGCACCCATTTAAATTGCTGTGATAGGTGACTTATGTCAACTTTTATTTTAGAACATTTGTCCGTCCTCCCCCCCCCTTTTTATTTCTCTTCCCCTCTCTTTTAATAGGGTCTTGCTCTGTAGCTGGAACTCACCTTGAAGAAGTGAACAGGGTATATGTGTGTGTGTATGTGTGTGTGTGTGTGTGTGTGTGTGTGTGTGTGTGTGTGTGTGTGAATATTCCAGCCAAAGGGGAAGCTACTGAGAAGACTGCCAGAGAGGATCAACCTGGTCTGCCCAAAGCTAATGCGGCTAGAGTGGAGTAACAGGGACAAATGGTATTAAGCTATGTCTTAAATGGTTCAGTTTGCTATAGCAAAATCTCCCCTGAATAGTTCATAAACAGAAAACACAGTGTTCGAGAATCTAGTCTCAGATGAAGATGCCAGCTGCTTCAGTGTCCAGTGAGGGATCTTGCTCTGGCTCGTAGATGCCATTTCTCTCTGTGTCCTGTGGAAGGGAGACGCCAGCTGGCTCTGTGGGGTTCCCTTTATAACAAAGATAACCACCATGGCAGTCACCTCCCAAGGTCCTGGCATTTAGTGTCACAGTAGGGATCAGGTGTCAGCCCCAAAGAAGGACCTAGGACAGCATCACAAGTGTCCTAGAGACTTTGACCCTAACTGTTAGAGAAGTGGAAGGCCACTGTTGGGGAACAGAGGAGTGACATGCTAAGTCCATCCCCACAGTAGGCTGGGATAGAAGCTGAAGGACAATGAGGAGGCAGTCCTGGCAGAGGGCAAAGGGCACAGGGGCACAGGGAGCCCTTCCATTCTCTTCTTTCTTCTGCCTTTCTATTCTTCCTCTGGTCCCCTACCCTAGGATCAAATGTCCTGTGGATCTCAGCATCTGCTGAGCCCCTGAGTTACACTCTTAACCCCTGTTTCTCAATGCTGTTGTATATGTGTGGAGTATAATGCTTTTTTGCCCCGTTTATTTTATGTTGTTGTTATTCAAAGTAAACTCCCATGGATATCAGTGCAGACCCAATCTCTCCCTTTCTCCCAGACAGACATGAAGGAATGTAGACTAAAGGACGTGTGAAAATATTCCTTAAAAAAAAAGAAAATATTTCTTGAATTACAAGGTGACTGTCTACATAAGAGGCTTACGTCATTTTACACAGTGTCACTGATGGAAGTAGCATAGTGTTCACCCCATATAAATAGCAAACTGCAGGGCTGTAGAGATGGCTCAGAGGTTAAGAGCACTGACTTTTCTTCCAGAGGACCCAGGTTCAGTTCCCAGCACCCACATAGCACTTCACAGCTGTCTGTAACTCCAGTTCCAGGCCGACCTAATACCCTCATTATAGACACACATGCAGGCAAAACAACAAGGAACATAAATAAAAAAATAGTAAATTTCCTTATGAAGAAGCAGTTCATCTCTGGTTTAGCATTTCCCAAGTCTCTCTGCTCTTCCAGGGAACATTCCAGAAAAGTGGCAGACTGGTCCTACTTTTCCAAGACAAACCTCCCCGGTAGCCCCACCCAGTGAGTCTCTAGTGAGAGAAACCCCCACACTTCCTCCTACCGAGGCAGAAGGGAAAGCCTTTCTCAGACCCCAAGGAAGCAATTTCCAGGCTTGCATTCCCCTGTCCATACTGCCTCACCCCAAGGGGAAAGAGCTAAAATATGAACTAGATTCTTAGTCACTTTTGCTTGTTGAGGGTCAAGTCTTGGCTTTTAAAATGACCGAGTCAGAAAAGTCTACTAACTAAAAAACCAAATATAAATACACAGAAAACACATACTAAGACGCAGTTTTTGATGCTGCCTTTTTTCCTTTCTTCATTCTTCATCGGAAACTGTGGGCTTGCTCAGCCAGACAGATGAGTTCTTAGAATCTGCAAGTCCATCTGTGTGTGTAAAAGGTGGTGAGACTCACATTCCAGCTGTCATTTCACAAGCACAGGCTTTCCTTGGCGATTTGGAACACGCACTGGCCGTCCATGGAGAATAACCCAAGTAGAAGTGTGAGTGGGTTCTGTGGCCTGAGAGGCGTCTCCAAGGGGATCGTCCAGATGGGTTCTGGGAAGCAGACCTTGGCTGAATTCAATAGCAGAGAGGATGTGGCCTGGATCCCAGGAGGGAAGATAAAAAAAGGTCACGGCCGCCAAGGCCAGTTATTTTACAGCTGGAACATCTGTGACTGGGGACCTCAGTCTGGTGTGCTGACTCTTTGGGGTGTCACTGTGTGTCTCATATTGTCATTCTGCAAGGTTTTTAAGCTGCTGTTTCTCCCTTCGCTAGGGAACCAGGGTCTCTGGGAGCTCATTCTGCAATGGTGCTACTCCTCAATCGCCTGTGCCCGAAGCCTACTCACCTAAACTCATACCTGTTTATCACTGGAAGAAATTCCTGTGAAGGAGGGTCATTTAGTGAATGAGGCGTGATGATTCACCCACTCCAAACAAATTGCTTGCAAGATACAAATAACATGCAAACAGCATCTTTTAGGCCAAGCACACTCATGTTGCTCTATCTGATCCAACATCGGTGGTTGGGAAGCTGGATCCTGCTAAGGGAAAGAAAATACATGCTCAGTACACAGGCGCTCACATGGGGGTCCCGAACATCCCTTCTGCATTTGATGGCTTGCTTCATTATACAACAGTAACACCAAAGGGACAAAGAGACAAGATATAGTCGTGTTGTCTCTGTCGTTCCTCTATTGCCTTTGATGAAACACCAGGACCAAAAGCCACTTGGGGACGAAAGGACTTATTTGGCTACTGCATCCTGAGCCACATTCTAGCATGGAGAGCAGGAACTCAATCTGGACAGGAACCCGGAGGCAGGGACTGATACCGAGGCCTATTATTGGCTTGTTCACTGTAACTTGCTCAGCCTGCTTTCTTGTAGCACTCAGAACCACCTGCCCAGGGGGGGCACCCCCCACAATGGGCTTGGGCTGGGCCCTCCCATATCAGTCGCTAATTAAGGAAATGGCCCACGGATTTGCTTGCAGCTTTATCCTGTGGACGTATTTCCTCGATCTAGATTCCATCCTCTCAGATGGCTCTGGCTTGTGTCACGTTGCCATAAAAGGAGCAAAATCGTGAATTATGAGTTTGGAGGAAAGAAAACACAAGTACAGAAAACCAAAGCTCTCTCCCTGGAGTGGTGGGTTAGACTGCTGGATCTAAGAGAGAAAGCAGGGCCTCCGTAGATAGGCTGTATGAACTGGAGTGGTAGACTCTATCTGCCGGCCTCCTTGGGGGGGACCAAGGGACAGTGGAGTGTCTGTCTCAGAGCTGGGTGACCTAGTTCCCCTCTCCTCCTCATTAGACTCTAGCCATGGTGGTCTCTCCCATGCTGTTGTCTCAATGTCTCAATTATCTTTCTTTCTTTCCTTTTTTTTTTTTTTTTTGGTTTTTCAAGACAGGGTTCAGGGTTTCTCTGTATAACTTAGGGGCCTGTCCTAGAACTCACTCTGTAGACCAGGCTGGCCTCAAACTCACAGATCCACCTGCCTCTGCCTCCTGAGTGCTGGGATTAAAGGTGTGGCTACCACTGCCCCACTTCTCAATTATGTTTCTATGTGGGACCCGTTCTGGGATACCCTCCCTTAGTTCTGTTCCAGGTTTCTTACTTTTTCTTGCTCCCTGCAGCTGTCCTCCTCTGAAGATGCTCCCAGAACAGCCTAGCGAGCCTTTCCCATCACTGTCTGTCCCTTTGCCTCCTTTCCCTCCCTTCTGGCCCTTATATGGTATCCAGACTTTCTTGGATGTTGGTAAGTTGTCTGCATCCCCGCCGAGGCCCTTCTGTGGTAGTTTAGCAGCAGAAGGCGACCTTGGCAGGTTGGAGCCATGAGCCACCACAAAGTCAAATCATGCAACAGAGCTCACGTGGGAGATTTATGGGGGGGCAGGTGCAGAGGCGGCCTCTGAGCAAGCGCAGAAGGCAAGAAGAAGGGTTTGCCTTTTAGAAGGGAGTATGGCGCATGCGCATAGGGAACGTGCTCTTCCTAGTGAAAGCAGTAGCTACACTGTCTCCTATTGGCTGCTGCACGTGTCCTGCTAGGTTCCCCCCAGAGCAGGCTGGTGTAAATGCCTGGAGGCTGACACCTTGTCCGACTGCTTCTTGGCAAAGCACACTGACCTCCGAGAGCAGTGTCTCATGAGTATATAATCCATCTGTTCACTTATAAATGTGGGTGAGGACGGGCAGTGGTGGCGCACGCCTCTAATCCCAGCACTCAGGAGGCAGAGGTAGAAGGATCTCTGTGAGTTCAAGGCCAGCCTGCTCTACAAAGTGAGTTCTAGGACAGTTAGAACTGTTACACAGAGAAATTCTGTCTTGAAAACAATATTAATAATAAAAATAAAATATTTAATTACAAACAAGCCAACAATAAATCAATAAATATGGGTGAGCAGATAGAAAGGTGTTGACTCTCCCCTAGTCTCAGTGGAAGGAATGGGACTGATAGAGTCTTTCACATCCCGTTAGGATAATGAGAAAAGAAGGTTGCCTGGGTAACCGCTTTCTAGCTTTTTCCCAAGCCAAACTTTACCAAAGCAGCCACGAAGCAGTGGGTGGGTGGAGTGGCCATGGCATAGAGGGAGAACACAGCATGTTTTAGGATTGTCACATGTAATTATCACACCAAGTCCCTGTAGAACCTCCCAGGTAACTTCTTGAATTTGTAGGGTGGCAAGTGCTGTGCCCACAGTTGATTGACACTTTATTATGCTAATTTTATTTTTTATTTATTTATTTATTTATTTATTTTGGATTTTCAAGACAGGGTTTCTCCGTAGCTTCTACTAATTTTAATGTCGTCAAAAAAATCTTGTTTGAACAGGAGCTATTGATTGTTTGGGGGGTGGGCAGGATGGGGCACTATGTGTTTATTATGTAGCTCTGGCTCTCCTGGAACTTGCTCTGTAGAACAGGCTGGCCTTGAGCTCAAAGAAATCTGTCTTTGCATCCAAGCCACCGGGACCTATTTATTATACAGAAGTATATAAATAGATTTCTTTGAATAGCAGACGTTCACAAATCAAGAGTCCTAGAATTAATTCAAGCCTAAGGGATTCATAGGTGGAGCCTGAAGCCCCACTCTTCTTTCTTTCTTTATACTTTCTTTTACAAACGTTTTCTATTTTTAATTTTTATAGCTTTTTACAACTTTACTTAATCTTTGAAACTTTTATATATATACACAGTGTACAATAGTTCTTGATCATGTTCACTTCTTACTCAGCTCCTCAGCTGCCTTAGGACCCTCAAAACATCTCCCTCCCAGCTCAAAGCATCTCCCTCCCAACTCCATGTCCTCTTTTCTTTTCGTCCTTTCTTTATATTTTAACCCACTGTATTGAGCTAGTGCTGCCTTCTTATGCAATGCACTGCCGTTGGAGGTGGGGGTGGGCTAAGACTTCCTTCCTCCTGAAGTGCTCGGAGGATTGTTCTGGTGGTTGACCACTTCCTGCAGCTCTTGAAAGACCAGTTGAAGAGGCGAGGCTGGGGAAGAGGGCAGAGGATGTTCGGCCATGTTAGAAGCTCTTGCTGCGTGTTACTAAACGTTACAGTACCACGACTAGATGCATGACAGAAAGAACATTAAGGATGAAAGATTTTTGTTCATGTTTTCAGAGGTTTGACTCCATGACCTCATGCTAGCATTGGTGTCAAGGCAAGGACATGATGGCCTATGGGCTTGGCAAAGTCAAGCTTCTCAACTCTGGCAAGCCAAAAAAAAAAATGCCCCAGAGAGAATACTAGGATGGGACCAGGACCAAGATGTACCCTTCAAATGCCACCAATGTCACTCTTCCCATAACTGGACTGCTTTTTGGTTGGTTCTACTACTTCCTAGTTATCTTTTTAGATTTTGAATCCATGGATTAGGTTGGAGCCCTCATGACCTACAGACACATGGAGAAGTATGCCTTACTATTCTCCTGTGTACCCTCCCCCCAGCCAAGCCAATAGTCATGATTAGTCATCACACTTTGCTCTTCCTGAATGCTAGGATGTAAACTCAGCTGTGGACTTCCTGATTCTCAAAGGCATTGACCTCTTTGGTTGACAATCATCTAGAAAACTCACTGGGAAGCAAGTACTTGCTATTGTACCTATTGTGGATACCATGTGACATGGGCAGATGGTGGCAGGGGGAAGCTTTTAGAGAAAGGACAACAAATGTTGACTTGCAATGATTATCTGGGTAACATTTTATTTTTGTGTGACTTAAAACAGTTCATAAGAGGGGTGTTTTATGTTTTATGTGGAAAAAATTGGAAAAATATTTGATGACTACATTGGAAAAAGATGGGCTTCCCTGTAAATGCTCCTGGGCACAATCTGTCTATTCTTCTTGTCCCTAAAACTGTCACAACTAAAAACACAACTTAGATGTGTTTCGTGTTACCATCTTTTAAAAATATATGGTGTCGTGTCCAGATGGTGGTGGTTTGAAGTCATACAAACCACACCGGAAAAGTCCTCGCCCCACTGAGGTGAGGTTTTCCTGTGGGTGGTTTGACCCTTGATTCTCATCCTATTTCATTCAAAGCAGGGAGCCACACAAGAGAAAGAAGAGAACGATGCTGACCTCACAGCTACTCAGAGCCCTGGAGTACAGGAATGGCTGGCCCAAGCCCGTACCACACGAACCCATCAACGGCAAAGCAGCCTCCAGCAACAGAAAGTAAAGCATCTCCTACCTTCCTCTAGATGGCAGCTCTGCCGTGGGAAGAACTTGAGTGGGTTGTTCCTACAGTCAAGGTTTTGTGGATGTAGCCTTGTTTTGTTTTCAGTTCTGGGAGTGGAAACCAGGCCAGGCCTTGGGTGACATCCCCAGCCCGTCACAGCTCTTCATGGCCGACTTTGCCTTATTTCCGATGAAGCCGGGCATAACCAGCGTATTTGCTGTGCTTCTCCATAGTTGATGACTAGTCATCGGGGAAGCCATAAGATTCAGCTGTAACCTGCCTCCTCGGGGACACTTTGCTTTCTGATTTGACCTTGTTTACATCTATTCTGTGATAGTTATGAAGTCCCAGGAAGGCCTCTGAGAATGGGCAAAGCTCTGGAATGCATATTTTTAAGACATAAAATGTGTTTTATTTACTTGTGAGTAGATGCCTCTCGAGATCAGATCATAAATGGTTATGATACAAATGATTTCTGTTGATTAATTTGTTTGGAGACACTAACTTCGTGTAAAAGTCACACTTAAGTATTTCTCCTGTCTAGAACTCAAACTTAAGCAAATTTACTGTGAATAAGTAAAAGGTCAAATCAGATCCCCTGATAATGCAGCTAATAAAGTTGAAGACTTTCATGTCTTCTGGAGTCTCTGTTTTGCCTAGCTCAAGGCAGCATTGACTTTGAAAGAAAGAAACATCTTTGACCACACGGGGGCACCATTGTCCAGCAAAAATTTTCTGTTCCTAATGCTTTTTTCCCCGCGTTGGAGAATTTGCCTAGGCTGTGTCTTTACCCTGTGCTCAGACTCACAGTTGTTCAAGCTCTTGACGTTCTGTATCTAGAGAGCAGTGACGGTGACGGTAGACAGTCCTCTAAGGTGACAGCCGTGTTTGCGTTTGTGCAGGAGTTCGAGCAGGAGCTAGCTGAGCAGAAGAGCCTCCTCCGCTCAGTCGCCAGCCGTGGAGAGGAGATTCTGACCCAGAGTTCTGCAGTGGACAGCTCAGAAGGCCTTGGGTATGCTTTGAAAGTCTGCAGGTTTCTCTCCCTGTCGTGTTTCCCTGTCATTTGAAAAACTGAACCTCTCACTCTGGTCACTTTTTCCAATCTTCCACACAAGGTACTCCTGCTTCACTTTGTGATATTAGACACACCCACGCTGCCAGGCATTTGTCGTGTGGATAGAAAAGTGGCTAATAATAATGATTAATGAGTTTGCCTTCCTGGAGGTGCAGCACACCTATCCCAGGAACACCCATCTTCTGAGTAAAATGGGAAACGTGATATCAAATTGGATCTATAGTATTTCCAACTGATGGCTGTACCTAACCACAGAGCATTTTCCTGTCAAGAACTCACCTAGAACATCCTTTTTAAAAAAATCAATATATGAACAGATTAAGTGGTATGACCCCTTAACCAATCTCTCCCTATAATTTCTACATGTAAAATTTTGGAACCTGGGGACCTGGTTTGGAGTGGACATTTTGAAAGTCTTACAAGAGATGAAATAGTAGAGAAGAAAAAGTGGAGTGTCCACAGGTAGAAAGTTGAAGGAACTGCAGCCATGGGACATACCTGTCTTCTGAGCCACTTGCCTTGGGACCTTGGCTTGCTTATTAATAGAGTTAGAATAATAAGCAGCAATCAGCATTGCAAAACGTTTTGATAATGATACAAAGAAAAGATCCCTTTAAAATCTGAAGCAGGACAGGGTTTGTATTAAGGCCTTTAAGATGCATCAGCCGTAAAGCCCTGGACAGGGGACACTTCTCCAGGCTGCTAGAGCGGGGTGTCTCTTCACTCATCTACCGCTCCCAGGGCCTCGGAGGTGCTCACACATCCCCCACAGTTTCTCGCGTTCTTTCCCTTCTCTGTCTTACATAGAAAACTGTCTGTGCTGTCTGCTTGGCAGACAATTGGTTTCACAAAAGAGCTGTGGGAATCTTGTGCAACTTTTTTGTGGTTATAAAAAAAAAATGTTGCTGCTGTTTCCCGCCCCCTTCCCTTCTCCTTGGCCTCCAGCATTGGGCGGAACCCAAATGGCAGATAAACATCTACAAGTTAGGTCTCCAAATATTATTCTCATGCAAAAAGAAATTTGTCCTTCAAGGCTAGCTTTCTGTAGAAGATTCACTTAAAAAATACAACTCACACATTTTTTACTGGTTATATAAATTCCTTAGAGAAATTACTCCTCAGTGCAATGGAGTCCAGTTCACAGGCTCTGGTCAATCTCAAGTTATTTCAAAGGCTACAAAGGAAAACCAACCGAGAATTCGTTGACATGAGAGAATATTTTTATTTTCCCATGAGAAATGAAAAGACCACATTCTAATTGATGTCTAATTGCTCTGTTTTTATGTATTATCACTCAGAAAATAGAAGAATCTGGACAGTAACCGCCCCCTTGGTTTGATACTGAATTTTCATGCAAGCCTAATGAATGGAGATGGGTACACTGTAACAAACACAGAAAAAATACCATAAGGAATCTTACTTTCATAGGACCTTCAAAACTTTCCATTTGAAAGTGTTTTTCTTAAAAGTTTCATACAATTATAGGTACTTTTTTTCAATATTGATTTTTACGGTCGGTGTATGTCAACACGTAGATTATTAACCCCACATAGTGAAAAATCGCCATTTCATCACACATAGCTCTAGAGACACATATGTTCTAGTTAATTTTCAAAACTGCAAAACATGAGCCAAGTGGTGGTGGTCCACACCTTTAATCCCAGCACTCGGGAGGCAGAGGCAGGCGGATCTCTGTGAATTTAAGGCCAGCCTGGTCTACAGAGCGAGTTCCAGGAAAGCCAAGGTTACACAGAGAAACCCTGTTTTAAAAGCCCAAGAAACAAACACTCAAAATACCCCTGCATTGCAGGAATGCCATGGTCATTCACATGTCGAGAAAACTGAGGCTCAGTTGACACAAGTTACCCACAATGCTAACTGCTGTCATAGGAATTCTGCTTGCCCGTCCTGTTTCCTGCATGAGGGGGATGAAACCCAGGGCCTCATGCATGTCAAAGCAAGCGCTCTACCACGACGGCGGCCCCCAGCCTCAGATCAGAGATTGAAAGCCTTACTCCTCACCCAGCACTGCTTCCGGCCCCTCATCTGTCCCTCCACAGTGTGTCCTCAATGTCCCTTGGTCTCATGGTAAAAACTCTCACTAGACTAACATTGTCCAGATTTTGAATAAGTTTATAGGCTATCTGTCACAGGACCCTGGTCAGTGGTCACACTGTACTTCCTGAGTCTGAAGCTTACAGTCATTTTATTCCATTTTCAATGCATTTTTAACACTCAAGTGTTTATGATCCAGATATGTGAAGATGAATATGCTTATTGCCTCAATATTTCTATTTTAATTTATATATATATATTTGGTTTTTCGAGACGGGGTTTCTCTGTGGCTTTGGAGCCTGTCCTGGAACTAGCTCTGTAGACCAGGCTGGCCTTGAACTCACAGAGATCCGCCTGCCTCTGCCTCCTGAGTGCTGGGATTAAAGGCGTGCACCACCATCACCCGGCTTAATTTATATTTTTTAAGGGGCAAGTCAATGACTAAGAATCTTTTTCCAATATTTGAGGCCAGGCCTATTAATACCAAATAAGTTATCTGTCTCATTTTCGTTTTTCCCCTTTTTTTCCTTTCTCCCTCCCTCCCTCCCTCCCTCCCTCCCTCCCTCCCTCCCTTCCTCCCTCCCTCCCTTTCTTCTTTCTTTTTATCTCACACATTGTAAACTTAGATTATTTATTCTTCTAATAGTGAAAAACCTGCTGTGTTATCCCAGGAGTTGGGGATGGAAGGGACAAAATCATTTGCTGAAGACCAGATGAGAATGAAATGGGAAAGTCTACATCAAGAATTTAGCACCAAGCAGAAACTGCTACAGAACGTTCTGGAACAGGAACAAGAGCAAGTGGTATCAAACGTTTTCTTTCTTTCTTTCTTTCTTTCTTTCTTTCTTTCTTTCTTTCTTT
>JABTXL010001959.1:1767206-1890646 GCA_025134845.1 Neodon shergylaensis | reverse complement strand
AGATAGATAGATAGATAGATAGATAGATAGATAGATAGATAGATAGAAGATAGATAGTTAGATAGATAGATAGAAGATAGTTAGATAGATAGATAGATAGATAGATAGATAGATAGATAGATAGATAGAAAGATATGATAGATAAATAGATATGCATATAGGTAATGGATGGTGGAGCATAGATAATAGATTATAGAATAATGGCAAGTAGTCAATATTCTTGGAACAAATGAATTCATTTCAAAACCATTTTCACCAAACCTCCACCAATTATGTTTTTAGAGTTTATTTTGCTGTCACATTGTTTTAGAGATAACTAAGCCTGACAGTTGTAAACACATCCAAAGCTCCCAATGAATTAAAAAGAGAGAGCATCTATATTTTAATAAAACGTTTTCAAGATTTCAGGGTTGCAGAGGGAAAATACTGTATGTTTGGTAACAAATAATACCAGTGTTATAAAGATCAGAGAAATTATAATGCCCAAGGATCAAAGCTACACCAAGTCAAGCTCTTCACCCAATGTCATCAATCGTTTTAGCATTTAAAATCCAGCCTTAATGAATACCAGCCCAAACTGTATCAAGTGTTAGATGACGGGAAGCGACTTTTGATGTCTGCCAGCTGCTCAGATCTGGAAACTCAACTCAATCAACTTGGAGAGCGCTGGCTCAGTAACACCAACAGAGTGTCCAAGGAACTTCACAGACTGGAGACCATACTGAAACACTGGACCAGGTACTAGGATGAGTATTTGGCCTATGTTTTTGATAAGTTCTGTGGTGTATGTCTAAGGCTGGTAGATGCTGGGCTTGGAAAAGATGTGCGCATTTAGAAAATGGCACAGTTTGGAAAATAAAGACAATCAGAGGGTTCCCAGTTGAATTCTTATTCTTTTAGATGTGTGATTAAAGCTAGCCAAGTGACTGTCGCCCAATGCCACCGACTTTGCTGTTCTGCCGTTACCTTGTCTAGTCGCTTGGAAGCCTTAGAGATGGGGCAAAGCTGAGTGACAGCATTCTCCTCATGGGCCATGGGAAATATCTTAGATTTTCATTGCTGTGTATCAGAAGGAAGATCTGTCTTAACCCACTATTTCAGAGGTTTCAGGCCAAGGTCAGCCAGATCTATTGTTCTGGGTCCTGAGGTAGAATAGTGTGGTAGCAGGAACAAATGACAGAAGAGATTATCCCACCTCATAGCTGCCTAAAAGTGTGTGTGTGTGTGTGTGTGTGTGTGTGTGTGTGTGTGTGAGAGAGAGAGAGAGAGAGAGAGAGAGAGAGAGAGAGAGAGAGCACCTTTCAAGGACCTCCTTCCACTTGTTAGTCTCCAGTTCTTCTAGATGCCCAGCACCTCCTCACATAGTGACACTAACTGGGGACCAAGCCTTCAATATACATGCCCGGGGGGAATATATTACTCTGAAGTCCTAATGGGAAACAGTCAAGGGAGGCTGTTATTTGGATTTTATTGAATGAAGGACTGTTTCTTCTGTCACCTTTCTTTCAAACAGGTTTTATAATCATGACCCAATATTTCCCAACAGTGTCAGTGCAAGGAGAGAGATTTTCTTCTTTTCAGCTTAGCAAAGGGGGCATGGAAACCCAGGGCAGACTTAAGATATAAATATTAAAAGAAAAGAATTTCAGAGCATCAGCCTTGTATATTTTCCTTCCAAGTCTTTGGGGCTCTCATTTTAACTGACAACAGACAATAGAGACTGAACGTTTCACTAATAGACTCCTTAATATGCTTAAAGGTATCAAAGCGAATCTGCGGACCTGACTCACTGGCTACAGTCTGCAAAAGACAGGCTGGCATTTTGGACTCAGCAATCTGTGACGGTCCCACAAGAACTGGAAATGGTCCGGGATCATCTCAATGCTTTCCTGGTAAGTCTGAGGACTTAGAACACTGGGTCTCATTGTGTTTTTCAGCCTGGACTCATGGAACAGTACACAGCAAGCCAGCAGTCAGCAGACACAGTAAGGAAAGTAAATTATCATAAACAATTCTGAGGTTGACTTTGAGTGACTAGTCTTTATGTGTACAAGTGGAGTTCCAAATTGCCTCTTCCAGTTGGTTTTCGGGCCGTGGACCAGCCTCTTTTGAAGGTAAAGGTGTGGTATGTTTGTCTCCACAGAGCTCCACATGACGGAGCCCTCAATATGTGGAAATAGTTGATCTGCGCTCTAGGTTGGTCTCTGTTTTTGAATGGAAAGGTCCAGCTATTTGATGCTAAACTGAACACTGTGACTTTTGTTGTTTAAAGGAGTTCTCTAAGGAGGTGGATGCCAAGTCTTCCCTGAAATCATCAGTCATGAGCACAGGGAATCAACTTCTTCGATTAAAGAAAGTGGACACAGCCGCTCTGCGTGCTGAGCTGTCCCGCATGGACAGCCAGTGGACTGACCTACTGACAAGCATCCCTGTTGTGCAGGAGAAGCTCCACCAGGTACCGAGATAAAGCTGGTTTATTTGGTAACAGTTGATTTCCATCATATGAATGCAAATCAGAGTTAACCAGGACTTGTCTGTTCTCCCTGCTGTTGTGCTATGTGTTAAAACTGAATCGTCCCACAAATCCCTCTTCAGACAGCATTCTTACCCAAAGCATTTCTCTCTCTCTCTCTCTCTCTCTCTCTCTCTCTCTCTCTCTTTCTATGTGGGTGTTGGAAACTTGACTTGAAAACTTGATCTTCTTTGAACTGACATTTCATAGCTAAAACATAGGCACCTCTTAAAATTGTAAAGATCTATAACATACGTAGAAGATCTACCATCTTATAGCCAAGAAGGAAACTGGATCTTCCTCAGTGTAAGAGCAGTGACACATCATTTATGACAGGGACGCATTCTGATAAATAGGTCCTTGGTCCGTTTTGTCATTGTTCAGACATCAGAGTGTACTTACCACAAACCAAAAGATAGACCACAGGCTTCTTTGCTTATAATAACATTTTAGGCCCACCATTGTATATGGGGTTCCACATTGAGCAATGATATTCATTTCAGCTCATGACTATATTCTGATTGTCAATATGTCTAACCTACCTGGAACATTTTAATCTTTTTCTCTTTAGCATTCATCAATGTAGATCAGGTATGATAGATGTTTTTAGTACACACGTCATTTCTCTCCAGTCCAGTGACTATAGTCCTAGCAGGGAGAAGCAATACCACCTTCCTCTAGCCTTTTAGTATCACATAAAATTAGATTATATACATTTAATTTTATTTATATTAGGAAGCAAGGTCTTACCTTGTAGTTCTGGGTAGTCCTGGGATTGTGGTGATCCTCCTGCCTCAGCCTCTGAAAGAGCTGGGGTTATAGGCATAACCCACCACATACCAGACACTGTTAAATCATGAATATGTAAAGAATTTCTTCTGTTCTTGAGAATCATTATAATTCTGATATGCATACTTGCTTGGCATATGAAGCCAAATCCAGAAATCTGAGTCGATCTTAAATACTCAGGAAATTAAATCTTAGGAACAAATAGGAGAGTTCCAGAAAGCAGAGAAACTGATACCTTTTGGTGTGTTGTTTTTCTTCCTTTTAGCATTCCTGAGTCATAATACACAGAGATTTTACAGGATAATTAATAGACTACATGTGTTGAATGTTTTGTATTTAAGGTTATTTTTGAAACTCATAAAACTAGCTATAAAGTAAGACTATGTTTTCTTGCTGGTGTTTTGATTAATTAGGTAATATTTATATAGCGTTGATGGTATCAGATGTCGAGTGAGCATTAGGTGATTAGCATTACTATGCTTGCCTGATGATACAAACTTCAGAGATCTGAAAAGTATAAAGAGCCGCTGCTTCTCTTGCTGTGTTAACAAAAATCTGCAAAGGGTTCTCACTGTGGATCGCGACCCCTTTGGGAGTTGAATGACCCTTTCACAGGGGTTACCTAAGACCATCGGAAAACATGGGTATTTCCATTGCGATCCCTAACAGTAGCAAAAGTACAGTTATGAAGTAACAATGAAAATAATCTTATGGTAAAGGGTTAGCCCAACATGAGGAACTGCATTAAAGGGCTGCAGCAGTAGGAAGGTTGAGAACCACTGTGTTAACAGAGGTTGGGTCTGAATTTTAGTTCTTGGGACTCACTCTGTCTCAACTCTACAGCTCCAGATGGACAAACTACCCTCCCGCCATGCCATTTCTGAGGTCATGAGCTGGATTGCACTCATGGAAAGTGGAATCCAGAAGGATGAAGAGGACATAAAAAATGCAGTGGGTTACAAGGCAATCCACGACTACCTGCAGAAATATAAGGTAACGGACACGGAGCTTTTCATAGTCATACATGCAGACGTTCATTTGAAGGCACTCAGAAACTCCAACCAGGGCTTAGATTGTATGTATCCCAGATACAATAGACAGACAGAGGCCTTCAAAAGTTAAGTGCCTGGAAATGCTAGACACAGATGCAGTGTGTCAGCTGTTTTTGTGTTGTTGTAATAGAGTACCCTGACTACAGCAACTGAGGAAATCGGGATAACAGTCACAGTGGAGACACAGTTTGTAATGGAGGGAAAGGTCTGGAAACAGGAGCACAAGGCTGACCAGTCAATCTTCATCCATACACAGGAAACAGAGAGCTAGAGAGCCAGAAGTGGGGTCACACGATCAAACCTCAAAAACTGCCCCTCCCAAGATGGTTCTCCAGTGAGGCTCTACTTTCTTAAGGTTCTGTAACCTTCTCAGAAAGAAGCATCATGGACTGGGGACCAAGTGTCCAAACACGTGGGCCTGTGGAAGACATTACACACTCAAACTATAACACACTGAATGATAATGAAGTAATTCACCCATTTCTACATATCATGCACCTGCTATTTATATGTGTGCAATTTTATAAACATAATGAATGCATATTCCAGTCCCTAACCTTAGTAAGTAGGTCATGTGAAGAAGCAAAGATTGTGTCATTTGGATGATATCACAGGAGTGATAACAGTCACATGTGGTTTTGCAGAGGCTTTCCAACTCCTGGGAACATGCTAAGACTTTTGCACACGGAAGCGCGTTGACTGAGTCTCTTGCCTCTCTCCAAGGGTTTCAAGATCGACCTGAACTGTAAGCAGCTGACGGCGGACTTTGTGAACCAGTCGGTGCTACAGATCAGCAGCCAGGATGTGGAGAGCAAACGCAGTGATAAGACCGATTTTGCTGAGCAGCTTGGAGCCATGAACAAAAGTTGGCAGCTCTTGCAAGGTCGAGTGGGTGAGAAGGTGAGTGAGGTGGCCCATCCTGATACTGATGCGAACCCCAAGAACAGGCTCAGGCTGGCAGGAAACTGTTCCACAAGTGGGGTGTATGGCTAGATGAAGCGTGAGAAGATTTCCCACAGTACCCAGAAGGTGACCTAACTCTGGACGTCTTTAGTCCTGTTTGTTCTCTTACACACCCTCCCTTCTATGTACATTTCATGGGTCTGATTGTTTTTAAGATGCCTCTTCATTTTTCTTCCTTTTACTTTAGGTTGATTATAGTTTTTTTCCTTTACCAATAATAGCCATTGATTGATATTTGGTAAACTTCATTTTCTTCATTTATGTATGCAATAGACTGTATTTTAAGAGATTCCATTTTTCACATTTTTATTGTATCATGCAGGGTTTTGTAAGGCCATTTTCATGCAATATGTGGCACTTTCTACTGTAGTCCTTCCCAGATCCCTGTTGCTTCCCAAGAACTCTTACTTTGTAAGAAACTGTATTAGGTCATTTTTTTGGTCCCAGCGATTTGATTTTAAAACAAAATTTTTGAAATCTGAGTCTTTCTGCTTGTTTAGATCCAGCTGCTGGAAGGCTTGTTGGAGTCTTGGTCAGAGTATGAAAACAGTGTACAGTCTCTCAAAGCTTGGTTTGAAACCCAGGAGAAGAAGCTGAAACAGCAACAGCAAATTGGTGATCAGACTTCTGTTCAGAATGCCCTGAAGGACTGCCAGGTAACACGTTCAGGCGGCTCCCAGATTTGCCTCATCCAGGCCTATGTGTGTGTGTGGGGGGGGGGGGCATTGCTGGCTCAAGCATTGTGAGCTAATGCTTTCTTAATAACTGCATCTGTTGACCCTTGCTTTCATTACATGAGCTGACCAGGTTGATCAGATAGTCATTTTGTTGCCATTTGTTTGATTTTGAATCAGAATCTTGCTATACAGCCAGTACAGGAGTCCTCCAGCCTCCGTATTCATGGTACTAGGATTACAGTTATGTACCATAATGCCTTGTTAGGTTGTTTTTCTTCTCCCAACTCTGTTAGGCTTCATCACCTGATTTTAAAGTTTTGAGATTATAGAAAGGATCAACTATTCACATAAGTAGACATGCTTATGTGTTTATCATAATCCCATACACCGATAATCAGATTTAATACATACCAATATTTTAGGTATATTTGTACATGTACCCAAATTATTCTTTGCCTTAAAGATGTCAATATAGGGACTGAGGGCATAGCTCAACAGATAAAGTGCTTGTTGTACAAACATGAGGATCCAGTTGGGTTCGCCAGGACCCAAATAAATTTGGATCAGGTGCGATGGCCCACCTTAAGCCCCCACACAAAGCCTTATAGTTAGAAAAGAAACATGCCATGTGGTCCAAGAATGGTTACATTTTTGAAGCTGTATGAAATTATTAGTTATTTTGTTTTGTTGTTGTTGTTTTAATGGAAGAAGGACGTATATTTATTGGGATTTTTAAAAATTAAAGTTATACTTTAAGTTAATTATAATTGTCAAAGAACATTTACTTAGTCTCCTACCAACACTAATGATTTACACTTACTTATCCAGTTCTTTTTCTAGGACCCTGCTTTAGGGTTTCTATTGCTATGAAAAAACACCGTGACCATGGCAACTCTTAAAAAGAAAAACATTTAATAGGGGCTCTCTTACAGTTTCAGAGATTTTGCTTGTTATGGTCATGGTAGGGAACATGGCAATGTCCAGACAGACATAGTACTGGTGAAGGAGCTGAGAGTGTTTTTTTTGCAGGCAACAGGAAATGGTCTGAAAGTCACACTGAGGGAAGCTTGAGCAAAAGAGACGTCAAAGCTCGCCCCCACAGTGACACTTCCTCCAACAAGGCTACACCTACTTTAGCAAGGCCATACCACCTAATGCCTTCTCTATGAGCTTATGGAGACCAGTTACATTCAGACTACCACATTCCACTTCCTGGCCCCCATAATTTCTTTACAGTTTTATAGTGAAAAATACATTTAGTCCAACTTCAAAACTCCCCATAGTCTATCACAGTCTCAACAATGTTTAAAAGTCCAAAGTTTAATGTCTCTCCTGAGATTTATGCAAACTCTTAACTGTAATCACCTATAAAATCAAAATCATAAAACAGAGTGCATCCTTCCAGCTTGAAATAACCCAGGATACATATTACCATTCTAAAACAAAGGGAAGGGAGAATAGTGAAAAAATTCTGGACCAAAGCAAGACCCAAAAGTAACTGAACAAACTCCAAATTCTGCATCTGCACATCTGTTGTCAAAATGCTTTTTTGTCTTAGACAAGGTTTCTCTGTGTAATAGCTCTGACTGTCCAAGAACCCTCTCTGTAGACCAGGCTGGCTTCAAACTCACAGAGATCCACCTGTCTCTGCCTCCTGTGTGCTGGGATTAAGGGTGTGCACCACCACCACCTGACTTTTTCTTTTCTTTTTTTAAAAAAATAGTCTCATGTGGTCCAAAATGGCCTCCAAACTCAACATGTTATCAAGGCTGGTCTATAACTTCTGATCCTCCTGTCTCTGTTTCCTAAATGCTGGGGTTACAGGTGTGCACCCACTCTGATTAGTGGGAAGCGCTTTTAATTAACATTTCTGAATGCCTTTCATCAGAAGATGAATTTATAAAAGATTGAAAACCAAATATGCCTGTCAAATGCTTTTGTTGAATTTTGTGTTTTTTAGGAGGCTGGAGGTACTTCCAAATTAGACCATAAATTCTAAAATCTGAAAAATAAGTCAGCATTTCAAAATTTGCTTTTAGGGTTGAAAAGTGATAGTTTTGCTGAGCCCTCAAAGTTAAAATATTTCCATTAATTTTAAAAGGCAGCCCATACATGCTAGTGTCAGCAAGATAAGTGCTTCCCAGTCTCATGGTCAAGGTCACTGTATTACTGAAAGGTTGATTGTCGGCGTTCTCTTTGAAGTTTGATCCTGTAGCCATATTATCCCTTCCTTTTCATCCCTTTCTTCTCTTGTTTTCTCTTCCTTAAAAGAATTACCTTATTTATCTCTTTCTCTCTTTCTCTCCCCCTCTCTCTGTGTGTGTGCATGCTCTCAGAGGCTAGAATTGGGCCTTGCACCCCCTGGACCTGGAGTTGTAGGTACTTGTGAGCTACTTCTCATGAGTGAGCTGGGAACTGCCCCCCAGGCCTGTGGAACAGCAGTTCTCTTAACCATTGAGCTATATCTCCAGCCCCATTGTCTCTTTCTCACTAGTTTTTTCTTCTCTTTAATGCTCTTTTTCTATTTTGATTCTATTCCTATATATGTCTTCTTTTTAGTAGGGAGACACATTGATGTCTGAAAAATATTGCAGAAGTTTAGCCAAATTTTATTGCCTGTGGCATTTAAGTCTCAGGTTCCCCGAGGGTCACTTCAGGCAGTTTCAGAGACAAAACTTACATTGTGGTTTAAAGAACTCTATGCCGATGCCAATTCATGAAAAGCCATTTCCTTCAAACCTGAAAGACCAGAGAGGAGCCCCCACAGTTGTTTGGGGACAGTATGTATAAATCACAATAGCCTAACTGTCGGGTCCTAATTGGCAGTTCTACAAACTTTGATAAAATTTATTGTCATTTTTGAGAAATTGTTTCTTTGGCCCACAGCAGGAAATTCAAGCCAGGGTACTTAAATCAGTGACTGGATTCAGGGTTTGTTTTGTTTTAAAAAGCTTGAATACTTTTCCAGTCTCTTTTAGAGGTGATTTATTGATTGAATGCAATATAAAAACTGATATTTGTGAATTAATCCAAATTGGGAATAATTTACTATTACAGAAATATTAGGATTGGCTTTTGTTTCAATTGATCAGAACTAGAGAATTTTTAAAAAAAAATATTATGGAAAGGCAAACACACCTTTATGCAGAAATGTCTTTCAGTCCTGCTTCACTCCTGGGTTGTGCCCAGGTACAGTCAGCTCTTCTGAGATGTGTAATCCACAAACCATACATTCAGTATTACTTTCTGAGAAGGTTTACCACTGTGAATGACTGAAGATATATTTAATTCTAACATTTAAATTTTAGGATCTTATAGGAAGGATTGCTATGGGTCTCTATTATTTACTAACATGTAAAATATAATTATGTACTGCATATTAAATATGAATTGGGATGATCATGCATGGTTATTTATAACTTAGGAAAATTACAGAAATATCTTAACCTCTTTGCTCATATTCTCACTCCTCCCACTCTTCAACTGAACTTTGGGAGCTCAGCCCAGTGCTTTGCTGAGGGTCTCTGCCTCTGTTTCTATCAGTTGCTGGATGAAGGGTCTATGGTGACATTTAAGAAACTAATCAATCTGACTACAGGACAAGGCCAGTTTGGGCACCCTCTCCTCTGTTACCTTGGATCTTAGCTGGGGTCATCCTTGTGGTTTTCTGGGAATTTCTCTAGTGTCAAAATATCTCTTTCTCTGCTCTCATCTCTGTCCTTCCTCCATCTCAACTATCCCATTTCTTCAAGTTCTCCTCTTCCTCCCCTTCTCCCTTCACCCACTGAAACAGTTTGCCTGAGCTAATGGGAGCTCACCAACTCCAGCTGAACAGGGAAGGATACAGCATAGGATCAAACTAGACCTTCTGAATGTGGATGACAGTTGTATGGCTGGAGCATACTGCAGGGCCACTGGTCGTGGCATTAGGATTTATCTCTACTGTTTGTACTGAACCCATTCTCTTTGGATGGATACCTTGCTCAGTCTGGATATATTGGGAGGGCCTTGGACCTTCCCTAAAGCAAAGTGCCTTACCCTCTCGGAGGAGTGGATAGGGGATGGGGCTAGGGGAAGAGTAGGTGGAGGGACTAGGAGGAGGGGAGGGAATGGGAACTGGGATTGATATGTAAAATGAAAAAATAAGATAGTTTGTTTTCTTTTTAAAAAAATAAATTATAAAAAACCCTAAAAAAGAAAGAACTATCTTAAAATGTAAAATTAATTACATTTTCTATACTGAGTAAAGGAAGTATTACCTCAGTAATCATTAGCTTCCACGCCATTGATTATCGACACTGTCATAATATTGACAAAAGCAGAGATGAGAGGATGACATCACAACAAAAGCATTTACATAAGTACATGAAAATAAGCACAGTATTTGTACTTAATTTAGTGGAGACGTCTCACAAACGCCTAACAGCTACTCAACTACAATATTTTTATTCTTAGATGAGTCACTGAGTTGGTAAAGTGTTTATCATATGGTCATTACGGATCTAGGTTTAGATCCCTGACCTCCATATAAAAGCTGGGTGCGATAGTGTCTGGAAAGACGGAGACAGGAGGATCCTTGGGACTCACTGGCTAGCCAGTTATAACCAGTCTGTGAGTTCCAGGTATAGGAAAAGACTCTGTGTCAGAATTTGGGGAAGACACCCCAAACTGACCTGGCTTTTGTATTTACATACCCATGTGCATGCATATACCCCCACAAAACAACTAAAATTTGGATCAATCGAGAGGAAGGACAAGTATTTTTCTTGCACAGTTAATTTTCTCTGAGCGTAAAATATTTTTTGAAATGTTCTCCTTTCTAACCTCAAGGGTTTTCAGATTCTTATATGAATCTGAGATATGTACCTGAATCTGAGAATGTGACCAACCATGTCTTCATACCTAGTTTACCATATTGCCCCAATATGAGATTCACAACCCTCCACAGACCTGGGTTTAGAGGGCTCCCCGCAGGCCCCTGGCAATAAAAAGCCCCACGTTCCACTGCAGCCCTCAGCAGCATTATAACCCCAAAGAGGTTGAATGGCCCGATTTCCCGCTTCTCCATCTATTGAAAAACGTTGAAAGCAATGCCATGTTGTTTCACTGTGCCCCAGTGGCATTCAGATATGAGTTGAGTGGGATTGTAATGTACGCTTTTTGCTTTTATATAAATCAACTATTTTTATGTGTCTAAATGTTTTGCTTGCGTGTATATCTGTCCACAATGTGCACACCTGTGCTATTATCGAAGGCCAGAGGAGGACTTTGGATGCGGGTTACGTATGTGTGTGAGCCACAATGTGGGTGCTGAGCATCGAACCCAGGTCCTCTGGAAGAGCAGTCAGTGCTTTTAACCACAGAACCATGGCCCCAGACTCCGATAATGTATGATTTAAGAATGAGCCCTGAGCCTTTTCTCATTTTACTTTTCTTTTTTGAACATTTTCGTCTAACAGCCATAAAAAGCACCTTCCAAAGAAAATGAGAATTTAAGATACGAAGAAGCCTGTAGCCTTTCAGAATCACAGAAGATGAGAGTACTGGAGAAAGAGAAGATAATAGTAATTCTCCTCCAGTCTTTAGTTTCCCCATTTGAAGAAATTGAGACTCAGTAAAAGTTCCTCACTTACAGGGCGACACAGCTAAAGGGAAACAAAACTATGCCTGAATCTCAGGTACACCCGTTAGATCATGTGACTTTAAAACATCAGCGTGTTTGGGTTTCAGAATATAATCATATTACAATTTCGGAGATGTATTTCTTCCCTTCCAACTTTTTGAAAAAGGAATATAATGACATTTCTTTATCTGGCGGATGATCAGATTTTATATTTTTCAGGTTATGCTAATTTACTATGGATAAAAAGACACTCTTTTTTTTTAACATTTAAGTATGGGAGGAAGTGTCACTGTACAGACCATCTTTTGAGAATGGTAATCTTTTTGGATTAGTGGCAGGGTTTTAGCACATGAAGCTATAATGACTCAATTTCCGTGCACCTTGGAGTTCCATAATAGAACAATTTAAAATAACTATATATATTTTTTTAATCTTTCAGGAACTGGAAGATTTGATTAAAGCAAAAGAGAAGGAAGTAGAGAAAATTGAGCAGAGTGGACTTGCATTGATTCAGAACAAGAAGGAGGAGGTCTCTGGCAGTGTTATGAGCACCCTGCGGGAACTCAGCCAGACCTGGGCTGGTTTAGACCACTCGGTAAGCTTGCTCCCGAGACCCAGCTTCTACTCCTGCTCCTGCAAAACTCAGGGCTGACATTTGCTGAAAGCAACTGAGTAAATAATTATCAGATCTCTCCATCACCCCTGGGTATCGTTGAGTTTGTTTCATCAGTGTCCTTTAATTTCTGGTGTTTCCTGTAATACATATTATTATAAACATCCCTCTTTTAATTGTACCCATCCTCATAGTCATAGATACCATCTAGGGACAGATAGTTCTCCAGGGAGACTGGCCACATCTTTAGTTTCTTCTAGACTTCTAAATAGAGACAGGAAGAGAAACCTGTGACCAACAGGCATTTCAAACTCCTATGCCTAAAGTAAGTCATAGCTTCCCCGACAAACCTATTCTTGCTACCGTCTCAGTTGCCAGCAACACTGCCACGCCAGTTGCTTGGGTAGAAATCTTTTGCAGCCATCCTGCACTGTTTTCTTTCTCTCACACTCATACCTAGTTCTTCAGAAAATATTGGCAGATACACTCCCAGAATAGATTAGAATCCAACCCATCTGTGTAAGTAGCACCCTGATTTACGTTCCTGCCATCACTTGCTTGGATTATTTCCATGGTCTCTTAAGCAATCAGTATCTCAGCAGAGCCTGTTTGAATAAAGTCACATCAAGACATCCCCATGTTGAAAATCCTGCAATAGCTTCTGGTCTCATAAGGATTAAAACCAGAGCTGGGTGTTGACCCGGTTTCCCACTGTCTCTCTGACCCTGCGAGGTCATTTTGCTTTAGACACATTGGTCTCACTCTCTTCTTGGGCCCAATAGGCACGCCCTGTGCTCAGAGACTTCGGCTTGCCTGCTCCCTTCTCCTCACATACTATATCATTCTCTTGTGTGTTTCAGTCTCTGTCAGTAAAATATAATCTCTACAAAGAGACTTGATAATGCCCTCAGTGGTGTGCTGAATCTTCCAATAAGAAAAGTATGACAATGAGTACCATGTCTCACTATGTAAGGTCACAGTGATCCCCAGTCCATCAGAATCTGAGTGCTTAGTTATCCACATCTTACAAACTGGAGCGGAGGGCAAACAGCTGAGGGCACGTGCGCACACACATATGCATGCACCTACACACACACGCATGCATACTTGCATGTATACACACATTTGCATGCACGTACAATACAAATATGCACACATTTACACACATATGCATCCATACATGCACACATGCACATACACACACCTGCATCCACACATGCATGCACACACACGTGCACATCTACACTCCACACATGCACACATATCCACACACACATGCAAACAGAAAGAAGGCTGCCTTGGAAAAGGAGAGGGACATGGGCTGGAGAGATGAGGAAGAGACGTGGGGAGTGAATGTCGTCGAGGTACAGGCATGTGCTTGAACAGAAACGTCCAACAACTCCTACCCTCCACGGGCTCTACTCCAGGCCAGCCTTCCATTTTAGCCACAGATTATCTTTGGCATAGCTTTAAATCTGTTCTATTTTATGCATTTCTATAAATCACCGCAAAGGCTTGGGACCGACTTGCCATATTGTCATCAATTACGCATTTCTCCCATTGGAATACGGCCTCGTGAAAAACAAACGGGGATGCAGAGAAGAAGCAGGCTATGTAGAACGTTCACTGATCACCTTCCCTCAGCTGCAAGGCTATTTTATGACTCTTCAGGGCAGCCCCGCCCCCGCCCACACCTGTGGCCTGGACCTTACATCTGAGGCATCACTTTCTTTGTCCTGTGGCCCATCAGATAGCATCCCAATGGGTTTCAACATTTTCCCTTTATGTTGAGAAAAAAAGCAGAGAAAGCAAATGTAGATTGATGCATATGGTCTCTTCCTTTAATCACTCATCGCTGCACTTACTCCATAGCCAAAGGACCATGTTTAGATTAGTAACGACCTGCAGAAGTCCAAAGCTGATAAAGTGTTGGAGACCAAAGTCAAATGCTCTCTGGTGCCAGTAAATCCAGAGGAGGAACGTGTGCGGGAGTGTTGTCTCTGTAGTCACAGCCAGCATGCTGCAGAGATACTTGCATGCCCATGTTCATTGCTGCACATTCCCAGTAGCTAAGTTATGGATCCATCCTGCGTGTTGGTCAACAGATGAATGGATGAAAAAGCTAGCATGTGTACACAGAGTTTTGTTGATTCCCAAAGATGAATGGAGTTATATCATTTGTAGGAAAATGGATGAAGCTGGACATAATCATATTAAGAAAAATAACACAGATTCAGACAGAGATCACGTTTTTTTTGTTTGTTTTTGTATACAAAACCTACATTTTATATTCATGCATATATAACATGTATTTAGAAAAGGACTGTTGGGAAGGGGAAGGGGACTAGAGGAAGGCATGTACAGGGGAGGATGGTAGGGCATCAGGATGGTCAAGGTGCATACAAACATTAACACAGAGGTCACCATAAAACCCATTCATTGTTTGATATAAGAAATATACACTATTTCAAACATGTAAAGTTAGTCCTTTGGGTGGCTCAGCAGTTAGGAGAACTTGCCTATTTCTCAGAGGACTCAGGGTCAGCAGCCAACACCCACATTGGACAACTCACAACAGCCTGTAACCCCGGTTCTTTTGTTCTCATCTGCTCTTAGTGCCTAAAGCCCCAGTGCAGTACTTCAGGAGCTAATGTTCTCTGTTCCATCATACTGCATCACACGTAGTTATGACAAGCGTTGTTCTTTCCTATAGGTTGGAGAGTTAAAGATGCAGCTGACGTCAGTGCTTGCCCAGTGGGGCCACCACAAAGCAGCCTTGGATGAGATCAACAGTCATATCATGGAGGCCAGATACTCTCTGTCCCGATTCCGACTGCTGACTGGTTCCTCTGAAGCTGTTCAAGTTCAGGTCGACAATCTTCAGGTAATAAAAGGTTTGCTGCATCTTAACGTTGTTTTTCATTAAGGAAAACAAGAAATTAGCAAGCAGAAAATATCATTCTAAAATATTATCTTATATTCTTTGCGTTTAATGATTTAAAATATTAATTTCCTTGCTTTATTTTAACTTAATCAAGCATGCTTGTGGGTAGCAAATACGGGATTAGCTGATCTAGAAATGGATTTGAACATCCTGTTAAGTAAATTATATGTATGTTTTCTGCGATGATCGGCTATCCAAACCTATTTCCTTGACCCACTGCCATCACCATTTATGTCGTCTCTTTCTTTCCGTAGTCTGCCTCTCCCAATATCTTCTAAGAAACTAGACAACAGAAAAGGAAATAGACAAGGTGTAAACATTTCAACGCTAGTTTTCAGACTCATCGGTAGAATCCCATCAGCCGAGCCCTTGACGGCACCGTCCTCTTTCTGGAACTCACTTGTTTGCTTTCCCATGTCTCTATCCACACCATAATCTCCAAGAATGCACTTGATGCTGTCCGTCTTAAATCCAGCTCAGGCTCACGTCTGGGGTCACTGCTCTCAGGTCCATGACCTGTGTCTTCACCGTCTTCACCTCTTTGCTTACCCTGGCACTGTGCCCTACTTACCCATAACTGTTCATCCTTCCTGGCTAAAATACACAGGCCGTGGACTGAGAGTGGGCCCTCAAGGGACGGGGTTCACAGCATGGGCCTTCTTACATTTAGCGGACATCCCTGGCTTGACACCTGCATTAATATATCACCGAGCTCCTAAGTAGATTTTCATAAGGGAATGACTTTTGAGGGTGGATTTGTTTGTGTAATGTGTAAATATTTTTTTAAGACTTGTTGCAGATTCTAAGAACCCAACCATTAAAACTCAGGTTGGGCATAGTAAATTTAAAACTACATTTAAAAAAAAAATTGGAGAACTTTAAAAATCACTATATTCTACATTTAATACCTGAAATTTGTCTCAAGATAGGGACAATTTAACAGACTTTTCCTTGAATATTGCAATATTGAATATTGCAAGCAAATCAAAACTGGTAAACAGTACTATACTTTATAGCCTACTTCTCTTCTACTAGAATTGAGGCTATCATTTAAACAATATTTCCAGGAAAACACGGCCCAGAGGCATTAGGCTGGGTTTCATCATGTGGCTCAGAGTAACATGGAACTCACGATTCCCCTGCCTCAGCTACTCCAGTGCTGGGATTATGGGTATGTGATGTTGTGCCTGGTCCAGAGAAACATCTTTCTTCTAGTTTCCCCCCTGGTGTTCGGGAGAAGATATCACCACGCTTATCTAATAAATCTTTAAGTGACATCAAAAGTATAAGATGCAGTATTATTAACCACAGCCACCGTTCAGTGCATGAAGATGGTGAGGGGGAAATTCTCTTGCTAGGAATTAGTTTCCTCTAGGAAACTATTCTCTATGGAACATCTCTCCTTTCCTTACCAACTCTCTTTCATACCTCTTGTAATCATCATTCTACTCTGTTTCTGCAAGTTTGATAGTTCTAGACCAATGGCTCTCAATCTGTGGGTCGTGATACCCTTGGGGGTTGAATGACCCTTTCATAGAGGTTGAATAAAACTATCTCTTTATCAGATATTTACATTATGATTCCTAATAGTAGAAATATTACAGTTATGAAGTAGCAATGAAAATAATTTTATGTTTGGGGATCATCATAACATGAGGAACTGTATTAAAGGGTTGTAGTATCAGGAAGGTTGAGATCCACTGCTCTGATCTAAAGTAATTAAGTATGTGAGTTGATGATGTGTTGAGGGAGGCCACTTTGGCTCTTGTTCATTTCCCGGCTGCCCAGACCCCTGAAATAATCACACAGAAACCATATTAATTCAATCACTGCTTGACCCATTACCTCTAGCTTCTTATTGGCTAACTCTTACATATTAATTTAACCCATTTCTATTAATCTGTGTATCACCACATGGCTGTGGCTTACCCAGTAAAGTTCCAGTGTCTGTCTCTAGTGGGGCTACATGGTTTCTCTCTTACTCTGCCTCCTTTCTCCCAGCATTCAGTTTAGCTTTCCCCACCTACCTAAGTTCTACCCTATCAGGCCAAGGCAGTTTCTTTATTAACCAATGGTATTCACAGCATACAGAAGGTAATCCCACATCAATGATGTGTTCATTAGGTTATTTAATTATCCAACAATATAAACAGGTATGAATATGTTTAACCAGTTATCCAAAATGATTGTTCTGTGGGTTTGTACACTTATTTTCTGCCAGTTAAACATAAAAACATAGGAAAGTCTTTGCATGGGATAGAATTTAGAGATGATCTACGGAAAAGCTGCGATTTGATGTCATACTCATCAATCACTCTAGATGTTTAATGACACAGAGGCCTGGGCATTGAGCATCAAAAGGAGCCACCGTGTGGGAGACAACACCCGGACCACTGCTCCAGCTTCCTTCCTAGACAAGGAAGACATCCTCTGTGAATTTTTTAAGAAGAATTCACGTATTAGCATAAGAGAGCTCAATTGCTGTGGCTCTTCTCACAAAACAGGATTATAAGATAGGGACGACTATCTTGTTAAAGACAGTGGACTAACACGTGCATGCCCATGACACTAAACTCTTCGAAACTTGCTTATAGAATTTAGTTCCTGTTTGTCATTGGGACTCTTTCTTTGGGCAGAATCTTCACGACAGCCTGGAAAAGCAGGAAGAGGACTTGCAGAAATTCAGCTCCATTACCAACCAGCTGTTGAAGGAGTGTCACCCACCCGTGATAGAGACACTCTCCAGTACCCTGCAGGAAGTCAATATGAGGTATGGAGCAGGCTAATTTTGTTCTTATTGTAAATATGATACAGTTAAAACCTCTTGATATTTTCAGTTGTCTATCTCTAGAGTCCATTGTACCAATGTTTTGGTTTTTTACAAAATGAATTCAATGGAAAATAGCCAACAAGAAGACACTTAGGAAGGATGAGGAATGCTCTCCACCCAACAAAGATAATTTTCATCCCCTTGAAATACGAGTGTGACCTACTAATCTTCATTGTGTTAAATAAACATGAGTCATTGCATTGTGGTGTCCATATTCTCATGAGCCAGGATCAAGAGAAATAAAATAGTAAGTGACGGTGTTTGGTGAGAGATGGTACCTGCCCTAACTGCTCACTGCTGCTCGTAGATGGAATAACTTACTGGAAGAGATTGCCGAACAGCTCCATGCCAGCAAGGCGCTCCTTCTGCTCTGGCAGAGATACAAGGACTACACGAAGCAGTGTGCCTCCGCAGTCCAGCAACAAGAGGATCAAACCAGTGCACTGTTGAAGGCAGTCACTAACAAGGACATCGCCGATGACGAAGTCACCAAGTGGATTCAGGATTGCAACGTATGTCCAGGAACTTGTTTGGGACTTGCACAACCCGATGTCCTTCAGTGTCACCGGCTTACTGGGCTGGTGTAGCTCCGTGTGAGATTTGAGGCCCTCTGAATTTGTGAGACAGTTGATCCCAAAGTCACCACCCTATTTACTAAAGGGCTCGCTAGTCTTACAGAGCCTTCCATATGTACTTAATGTTCATGAGTTGCTTCCCGTGATTTCATTTTTAAAAATGGGTAGTTTTTCCCCTAATGGGGTATAACCATGGAGAAAATGTAGGTTATCTATCTGTACTGAAACAGTCACCGTAAGATGTAACCATATGGGGAAATCACGCCTTTAAATAATCCACTGTTAAAGGTATCATTCACGTAGATTTGTGATCTGCTGCGGTGCACCTAGACAACAGCTCCATTCAGGAATTTAACAGTGCAGAGAAGTCTGTCTCAGCTACACTTTTTAATAGCTTTCAAATGATTCCCTTTTCCACCGGAGCTGCCAGTAACCTACTTAGGGCTTTCAAGAAAGGCCTTCTCTTCTTCCATCCATTACTTGGCTCTTATTATTTGTCCTTATTTGTCTTTATTTTAATGATCTTTGTTGCAAAGATCTTAAGAGCTTTCCCAAGTCGGCTTATTAAAGTAGTCGAGTTATAAAATCTACACAAACACAAGCTTGCACCATCTGTTTAAACAAGGATTTAAAGTGACAGGTTATTATTTACAGTAAAGATAATCTTTGTTTCTGCTGACATAGTTTATCTTTCAAGAGCTGTCATTTTTGGTGTTCCCGAATAGAGGCACACTTTTCTTTTCTTAAAGGTGCCCTTTGCCCTTCTCTTCGAGGAAGCACTGTCCAGGCAGGGCAGAATCTGCACTCTCCCTCCTGTCCAAGTGGGACCCCAGCGGTCAGCAGGAATGGCAGTCCACCGTGATCTGGTACTACACCGTAGGGCCCAGACACAGGGACTCCCCATTGACTCATGGTTATGAACATACAGTTGGATTTCATAAAACACAGCTGGAGGTGCTATGGAAGTAAAGGTGGACAAGGTCCTTCCCCTGTCCCTCTGAACCTTCTCTGCCCGCTACACCTCACGGGCACGCCAGTCCTGTTGTAGCTGCAGTGAGGTGGCTGCAGCTAGACAATGCCCAAGGCTTTTGTAAAAACAAAGAGGAAAGGCAAAATGCAACAGTTTTTCAGTTTGAAGCAATTACATTAACATATACATTCACATATATATTTACACATGCATTTACTTATGCATTTACATGTATAAAGTAAGGAAAATATGATCTAAGGTTTCTAGTTACTGCCTCACCCAGTGTACTGCGGTTTCTGTCCTCTTGCTCTCTCTTTTCTGTTTCTCCATATGTATCCTTCTCTCACACTCTCCCTCCACCCCTTCCTCTTTCCTTCCCTCTTTTCTTCCTTTTCCATCCTTTCTTCTTTTCTCTCCCTTTTTCTCTTTCTTTTCTTCTTCATTTTTCCTTTCCCTTCTTTTTTGGTTTGGTTCTTTCTTTCTTTCCCTTATTTATGTATAATATTTACATTTCTCTGAAATCCTATAATGACTCTATGTAGCTTGTATTATAAGCACTCTGCTTTTTTCCTGGAACTAGAGATAGGTGTTTGTGTACTAGGCAAGTGTGCAACCACTAAATTGCATCCCCATCCTAACCAGAAGAATGCTGTGTGTGTGTGTTACATCATATGTATAGTTAAACCGTTAGTACACATAATTCATCCTTTTTAAAAATTATAACCAAACCCTGACTACTTTCCTAAGGTGAAGGCATTTAATGTAATAAACACACAGGATCTTTCCTACCTACGTGTGTGACCCTCTGCCAAAGCTGATGACACCGAGGAGAACACGGCACAGGCTTCACAATGTGCACCTCTCTTCTCGTTTAGGACCTTCTCAAGGGACTGGGAGAAGTCAAGGACTCGCTTTTCGTCCTCCATGAGCTAGGAGAACAGCTGGGACAACAGGTGGATGCTTCAGCAGCTGCAGCCATTCAGTGTGAGCAGCTCTGCTTCAGCCAGCGCCTGAGTGCCCTGGAGCAGGCGCTTTGCAGGCAGCAAGCAGTGTTGCAGGTAGGGAGCCAGCGGTGAGCGTGTTCTGGACTGAGTGTTTCTATGTCTGGCGGGAAAAACATAGGAAACAGATTCTTCATTGCTGTGGTGACACTTCTTGTAACGCCAAAACATAAAGAAAGAAAGAAAGAAAGAAAGAAAGAAAGAAGGAAGGAAGGAAGGAAGGAAGGAAGGAAGGAAGGAAGGAAGGAAAAAACGAAGGAAAGAAGAGAGAGAGAGAAAAAAAATCAAATTTAGAGATCCCAGTGGAGTCAAGGAAAGGTGGCTGGTTTTCGCTGTTCCCTACAACTTGCTTTTAAAATTGGTTTAGTTTAGCAGGTCAACCCCTAAATCATACCCACTCTCAGAGTACTCCCAATGAACCAACACTAAGTAGCTTCAATGATAATTTTATATGGGTTTAGTAGCCTTGAGCAAGAACCGAAATACTTCAAAAATGCTTTATTTGTATTTAATAGCTTTAATTGGCTATTAGGAAATACTACACAGAAACAAACAAGAAAACCTACATAAATGAGGAAGAAAAGACCCCTCTTGCCTCACCGTTTTAGGAATAGCATCTCATGGAGGAACATTATAGTTGTCTCTTGCCCTCTCGCTTGCTTTCATAAAAATGCCCATCTGTTTCACTACAATGCCAGTCTCTTCTTGACAACATAGGCTGGAGTCGTTGACTATGAGACATTTGCCCAGAGCTTAGAGGCCCTGGAGATGTGGATCGTGGAAGCCGAGGACATCCTCCAGGCGCAGGATCCCACTCACTCGTCCGACCTCTCCACCATCCAGGACAGAATGGAAGAACTGAAGGTGAGTGTGCGCAAGCTTCCTTCCAGATCTTACCCTCAGAATCCTCAGAATCTCGAGGTCAACTCCCTGCCAACCACTTTCTTCTGAGACCCCCACCGACATTCGCCCAGCTCTTCTTCCCTGTCCCTCCGAGGGAAAGAACTGTGTGCTGTGATGAGTTGCCCTGCCAGAATCAGCCCTTGGGGACCACCTCAGCCCTCTTTTCCTCCCCCAGTCCCACTATGCCTCTCATAGCCTCGAAGTTCCCATGCATCCCCCACCACGTCTCTAACCTGATCCCCTCCCAGGCCAACCTGAGATGTGTAGACCTTGCATCTGCGCCGTCCCACCCCCTTTCTCTTTAAAGTTCTTCTGAATTATGTAGACGCAACCAGCCTATATCGTTTCCATATGAAAGCATCACATCGATCCCATAACTGTTACGGTACGATTTGTTAATTAATAATATTAATACAAGTTTTAAAAGGAAAAAGATTTTATTGAATTACCAATAATTTTGAATTTTGCATAGCTAAAAATTTAAAATGTAGTAGACTTGCAAATTGTGTCATGTATCCTTTTGCCTAAAGTCCTCCATGTCAGCCCAGGGAGATGGCTCACTCATTAGGTAAAGTGCTGGTCACATAATCTTGAGGACCCGAGTTCAGATGTGTAGTACGCATGCAAAAAGCTGGCCATTCCATCATGTGCCTTCTGGCACCCATGGAGCAAAGACAGAAGGTTTCTGGGGCTTGCTGGTTATCTCATCTGGTTAAATTGGTGTGCACCGGGTTCAGCGAGAGGCCCTGTCTCAAAAAATAAGGTAAAGAGCAATTGAAAGAAAAATTAACTCTTGGTATTGCCTGGTTTCTGATCTCTATATGCACATACATGCATGTGCACCTGCATACATATGGCCAACCACATAGATACATGCAAACAATCCTTCAGTTTCTAGTGCCCCTAGGACAAAGGCCATCATTATAGACCAAGGCTGGCATCGTTTGGCCTCCATCTTTCCCAAGTTCCCCTTCTTGCGCCACTATTCATTGACTTCTCTGACCACTGAAGCCTTGCCACTTCAGTGTCTGTGTGCCTGGGATTTCTACTTTCTGAATTTTCATCTTCAATGGCTCTGTCTCCTACAAACCCAGTGGACTTATGACAATTTTGGCCAGTGAGACTCTCTCAAGGAAATCTGCCCTCTGTCTGGAGGATCAGGCTTTCCAGGACATACTTTTTTGAGTGACATGATTCTAGGCTATGGTTTATCATGCCATTGACTTAGGTTGGTGGGAGTGGATGGTTTCTTTTGTGCTTTCTCCTGTTGGAGCAGTAACTTTCTCCCTGTCAGAGCATAAGGAGAAGGACCAGGTTATATTAGGTTTGTGGATACTTACCCGTGGAAATTCCACCATCAAGTGCTTAGATCACTGGTTTCAATAATCAGGATGATATGCTTTTTTATGGATCATGAGCCTTTCAAAGAGGATGCAGTGAAAACACACACACACACACACCCTGTCCAAGGGGACTGACAAGTTCTGCTTTCTGTAGCTGGTTGCCTAGATGGGAACAAGAATCCACATGGGAAATAGACATTTACTTTGTTTGAAGTCCTGATTGTTGTTTGCCTGGGGCTTCCCAACTCAAAAATACAAAACTAATGCTCCTGGCCAGTGGATGATCTTTTCAAATCTGGGTGAAGCCGTGTTCCTTCTTGCAAGGCGGGGTAACTTCTCTGTACCTAGGTCTACCACTTTGAGCCACTTGCTTGCTTCTCGTCTCTCCCTCTCTTCATCATTTGAAAGGGAACTATAATGGTCCTTACCTCATGAGATTTCTTTTAAGAATAAAACGAGTGAATCCTTGTAACCCTATTAACAGTACTGATTCACCCAGCAGCTATATCGCAATTGTTATTGAATAAAAAGGGTGTATTACCATAAATCAATTAGGTTTAATGAGTATGTAATGAACTTTTTGGTCACCAGCATGATTTTTATCGTCTCCTGTTCTGTGGAGAGGAAACCATCCTGTAAGCAAGATAGTACATGTGAGCTTCTACTGTCCATCAAAGGATAATGAGTAGCAATACAACAGCAGCCTCAGCAGGGCAGTCTGAGGAGATCAGGGCAGGTGTCTCTCTAGAGATTGTGCCTGGCCCTGAGGAACTCTGCAGACCAGAGAAAGCCTTCCTGATGTCAGACCTGCATGGTTCACAATAAAGATAACCCCAGCCTTTCCTGAGAAGGTACTGAACTTGCTTTTCAATGTCGCCGGCAGGGACAGATGCTAAGGTTTAGCAGCATGGCTCCAGATTTAGACCGTCTCAATGAGTTGGGGTACCGGTTACCCTTGAATGACAAGGAGATCAGGAGGATGCAGACCCTGAATCGCCAGTGGTCTCTGATGTCTTCTCAGACCACAGAAAGATTCAGGTAAGGCGACGTCTGAATAACTTCAGTAGTTTCTGTGTGTTTCGTGGTGCTGTGACAAAAATGCCGCAGACTGAGACACACACACAATATACATATATGTACATATATATTATATATATATCAAGGGTATATTGCCTTACAGCCATGGGTCTGGGAACACCAATATTAAGGTGCCAAGAGGTCTGAGTCTCTAGTGAGAGCTGCTCTCTTCCTGTTCCTCAAGGCCTCCAGAGGGGGGAGGGGACCACCTGTTCACCTGGAAGAAAGCCCAAGCACAGCGTGGAGGGCCTCACGTGGGGGAGAACCTCACATGTGGGAGGGAGGGCCTCACATGGGGGAGGGAGGGCCTCACATGGGGGAGGGAGGGCCTCACATGGGGAGGGAGGGCCTCACATGTGGAGGGAGGGCCTCTTGTGGGGGAGGGAGAGGGTCTCACGTGGAGGAGGGTGGGCCTCACATGGGGGAGGGAGTGCCTCTCGTGGGGGAGGGAGAACCTCACGTGGGGGAGGGAGGGCCTCATGTGGGGGAGGGAGGGTTTCACGTGGGGGAGGGAGGGCCTCAGGGCAAAATGAGCCTTTGAAACTCCCACCTGTGGAATACTGTCACATTGACCTTCAATTTGAACACGGGAATTTCAAAGCCGATACATTCAAACTACATAAGCAATAATATCAGGAGACAATGAATTCATTATATATTTGTGTATACACACACATATGCAAAGTCTAGAATTTTCCAGCCATAACAAAACTCAAATTGTAATTTCCCATGTCTATAAATCTAAGCCATGTTTTAATCATAAATATTGTTTTGGATGAGATCCTATTCAAAGGGTAAGTATAGTTTTAAGCACTCAAAAAGTTCATATTTTAAATGTTGATGACTTGGGGATTTTAAAACTTTACTGCCCAACATGAAATCTTTGCAGTGGTCTGATGGACACTGAGGTGGAGGGAGGCTGTCATCTCTTTTATATGCGGGAGACACAAAGGTGACCCCATAACTGTTCTTCCTTGTCCGCCACCGTCAGCAAGCTGCAGTCATTCTTGCTTCAACACCAGACTTTCCTGGAAAAATGTGAGACATGGATGGAGTTCCTGGTTCAGACAGAGCAAAAGTTAGCAGTGGAGATTTCAGGCAATTATCAGCATCTCTTGGAGCAGCAGAGGGCACATGAGGTAAGTGGTTCAAGCAGCTCGGTGTTGACAGGAAGTTTTTGTGGCCAAGGAATAGGCTCAGTGGGTAATGGTGCCTGCTGTCAAGCCTGGTAGTTTGTGTCTGCTCCCCAGATCCCACATGGTGGAAGGAGAGAACTGATTCCTACAAATTGCCCTTTGACCTCTACTTGTGTGCCTCAGCAAGCATGTACCACTCACACACACACATGCACATAAATAATAAATAAAAGTTAATAAAAATTTTAAAGGTATTTTTTTTTTAAATTATCCCATAACCAGGCATCAGCCATGCTAATCCTAGCACTCAGGAAGCAAAGGCAGGAGGACTGAGGCAAGTTCAAGGCCAGCCTGATCTTTGAAGAATGTGGGTAGTGGATTTTGCTAGGCTCAAATATGTGTCAATTTCCTTTTCTCGTTTGTCTGGCAATTTTAATATTGTAAGTTAAGAAATGTGGTTTGGCTCTCTTGCCATGGTTTCCAGGCCTGTGTTCATTTATTGTCATGACCTTATACTGAAGTATAGAGAGTGTCTGAATTAGAGTTAGAGGCAGGTGTGACTGGGCTCGGGGGCACTTGGATGCAGAGGCTGGTGAATGGATCTCTGGGAGTTCAAGAAGAGCCTGGTCTACATAGTGAGTTCTAGACCAACCAGGATGCATAGCAAGATGCTGTCTCAGAAAAAAAAAGATAGACATGGTGACACACACATGTGTCAACACAGCGCTTGAGGTTCAGAGGGGAGGATTGTGAGTCTCAGGTACAGCCTGGGCTCAGAGCAAGATTAAGGCGATCCTAGAAGCACACCAAGACACTGTCTTGAGAAGAGTTGGGGGTGAAGGAGGAGGAAGAGGGGAGGCAGGAGATTATTGTTGTAATAGAAGCGGCGGGCTATGTTCCTGGCACCCGGCCACCCGCAAGGCTAGCTTTATCCGAAATAATTACACGGAAACTGTATTCTTTTAAACACTGCTTGGCCCATTAGTTTTAACCTCTTATTAGCTAGCTCTTACATATCGATCTAACCCATTTCTAATATTCTGTGTAGCACCACCAGCTGGTAGCTTTCCAGGGAAGATCTTAACCTGCGTCTTTCTGGAGTGGGAGAATCATGGATACTGTCTGACTCGGCTTCTTTCTCCCAGCATTCTGTTCTGTTTACTCTGCCTACCTAATTTTCTGTCCTATTAGGCCAAGCAGTTTTCTTTATTAGTTAACCAATGAAAGCAACAGATAAGATACAAGACCCACCTCCATCAGATTATGAAGAGGTAAAGGAGCAGTAGAAGCAAGAAGAGAAAATGGAGGAGGAATAGGAGGATTAGGAGGAAAGGGGAGGATTATTGTAGTTAAAGCTTGTCTGGGGAAGAAGAGTTGGGGAAAGCCGAAGGGATACAGAAAATCAGACAAGGTCTTAAGTCAGTGGTAAGAAGCAGCTCTGAGAAAGCATTTGATAGTCTTCAACATATTAAACAGGGTTAGCACACAGCTCAGGCCTTCACTCCCAGGCGCTTACTCCTCAGACAAACGTGTCCATACAAACATGCGAGTGTATTGTTCATAGCAGCTTTGGTCATAGCGGGCACACAGTGGGAAGGACCCAGCTGTGCATCCACAGCTGGGTGGATGGAGTGTGCTGTACTCGTCCAATACAACTCAGAATAAAGAGGAAGTTCTTAAGACTGCATGGATGAAGCTCGCAAATGCTGTGCCTCATGAAAGAAGCCAGTCACAAGAGAACATGTTCAGTTCATGTGAAATGCACATAGCAGGCCATTTCCATAAAGGCATGAAACAGCCAAGGAGTGGCTTGGGCTTGGGTACCTGGATGCTGCGAGGAAAGGAGGAGCCACTATTATTATATACAGCATTTCGTTGGGTGATGCTGAAAATATTTTAATATCAAATGCTTGAAATTCGTATCGGGAACATAATAAAACTTATTAAATGGATACTATAAATGTATTGATTGCATGATATGGGAATTATATCTTCAAAATGCTGGTTTTTTTTTTAAGGAAAAAAAAAGCAATAGAACCTGAGAATGGTGGTGTGTGTGTCAAGAAGATCCCATGTGCCCAGCAGTTCAAAGCTGACTGGGGCACTTGGTGAAAACCCATCTCCAAGTAAACAGCACTAACAGCCAGAGAAAATAATTAGAAACATGGGACGTTTTATTATTATTTTAGCTTTCATTGTTTTTAAGCTGTGAGAATTGGACCTAGGGCCTCAGGTTTTACCACTGGGCCACACCTGAATCCCTGCAGGGTTTTGTCATCGTTTGCATACATATAATGGGATGAGTTTACTAGCTTGACTACCCTGAAAAACAGTGAGCTTTCAAAAAGATAAAAGACCACAGAGTGTAAATTCATCAGCTCTCCTTATTAGGTTAACTTTTAAAAAATAAAAAAGGGGGTGGGGTAAGGCTATATTTAGTCATCTAATTAAAACCCCAAACTAAAACTTTGTCTTTAAGCTTATCCTAATTAGTAATTTAAAAAGAGGTTACTCCCACACCGCAGATGGGGCTGAATATGTTTTTTGTAGCCCCGCAAAAAACAAACTGCAGTAAGTTATCAGAAGAAATTGGGGATTTGAAAGTATATCTCTTTCTTTCAAATTACAGCTGTTTCAAGCGGAGATGCTCAGTCGCCAGCAGATCCTGCACGCCATCATTGTTGATGGGCAGCACCTTCTAGAACAAGGTCAAGTTGATGACAGGTAGGATCTTTGATAAATTGTTACGAAGAAAGTTTCCCCCGTAAATTAGTCATTTTCTTTTTAATGAGAGATTAGAGGGCATATATCCAATCTTCTTGAGGCAATTGTATTATCACAGGGCCTTGGTAATTGAGGGAAAGGCTTGCCCGAGTCTCTGAAATGAGTGAGTATTGAATCTGCAGCGAATGCTATTATTTGATATGAAGGACGTAGGATAATTGGAAATCACCTAGCCAACCTTCGCTACTCATCTGTAGGGACTGGAGTTAGTGAATAGATCAGAACGGATTGGATCGGTGGTCAGTAAACGGATGCTGCTAATATCCTCCTGCACTTACTAAAATGTTACTCCTAAAAGGAGCAAGGTATCACCAGTCTTGACTCTCTGAGAGATGAAAAACTCCAGATGCCCGCAGGAACCGATTTGAGCGAGGCCCGCATAACTAAAGGCAAAATCAGGCTTGGTGTTGAGGGCGCTTGGTGGCCTGGACTGGCCTAATTCTAGCCAGGTTCCCCAGACCATACTTCTATGTTAGAAAACACGTTGCCACCTTAAACCGTACTGTATTAAGTGTGAAATGCTTCTTACCCTTCCTTTAAAACATAAATGTGAAGTTCTCGCTTCTCTTGTGACATGTGAGTTGACAGTGTGGCATGTCTATATTTCCTAGGACCAGCATTCCCTCATCTAATTTCCATGTTTATATTTGAGGAATTGATTTTAGTACCTGTGTATATGTTCCTCATGCCCAGGACAAGTTGTTGTAATTATAATTAACCACATGTTCTTAAATCATTAGAAAATAAGCCTATTTGTTAGAAGTTTTATCTTTAGTGTTTTAGAAGCAATTTCAGCCTTCAGTGGTGGTTTTATGGGAAGTTCACAAGAGATTTGCATGTTAAGATTGGAACAGTAATGTGTGACATCATACTTACTCCGCTCTAAGCAAGCCAAACTTAAATGTGACCATTACTGAGAATTTAAGACTCTCCAAATAAAACAAATTCAAATGCAATTACCTTTTATCTTTTGCTTTATCAATCTGTAGCCAAGTGTCTAACATTATTACAAACATTCAAGTCATTAAGTAAAATAAAATTTAAAATTCCTGTTCAGGCCAACATCTATTAAATTTTAAATGCTAACATTTGGGGATGGGAAACACAAAAGAGAAGAAAATGGGAGAGTTGGAACTAAATAAAGAATTTTGAGAGTTGCTAGTGAAAATCAAAAGACAATTTGGATGAGAGTCTGTGGATGGCAGAAAGAATCCAGACAACAAGGATTTGTGCAATAAAAGTCAGCATGTGAGGTTTGTTCTTAGAACCTCAGCCCTGGGAAGAGTCATTTTTGGTAGCTCATCAAGGGCAGCCAGATCAGGACAGTTTACATGCTAAAGACACGGCTCCCTGGAGATCTTGAATGTCACCTGGTGACTGCACTTCTTCATGCTCTCTGCAGTTACCAAGTCTTGGGGTGACACATTTTCAGAAGACATGTCGAGAGGTTAGCTCCCATGCTTGGATTCTACTAGGATCAACTCTACTTTGATATATTCCCATGTATTTATGCTCACAAGCAAATGTGATTATTAGAATCTTGCCATTGCCCTAGGAACTCCTTTTTAAAACGAATGCAAGAAATTATTTTGATTTATTTTATACCCAGTACTTTTAGTGTTTTATGGTGATTAATTAATTGGCTTTTACTGTACAATAACCATTTGTTCCAATTCAATCATTCAATAAACTTCTTTTAGAAGTGATGGCACATTTGGTTGTAAACTCAAACTTTACAGCCATTTCAGATAATAGGATGTATCAGTAAGAAGGATTTCAAAGCAGTGTAGAGTTCTAGAATAGTTCTAGACTAGTTCATTGATCAGAGTCTCAGTGATAGCAGAAGCATAAGGAGATGCTGTGTTTGTGATCAGCACTAAAAGCTACCAAGAAACATCCTATTAGATGCCTGATACATCATCCTATTAAAAGCCATTTCTATCCTACAATTTGCACATTAAATAAAACTTTATAAAGAAATGCCAATACATTTTAGGATGGAAAATAGGGGGAGTGCATTAAACATCTGCAATTTCTCAGCCTGAGTATGAGAACGGTCACATGACATGCACTATCTCGAAGTGTATGAGAGATCTTCATCCATATTGGGTTGATAAGTGCATTTACTTTTTCTAAAAAACCTGTGAAATTTACCTAAACTATGCAAGGACAATTTCTACTTTGCTTGAGATGCAGTCATCACTTGTGAGGTAGTATTGAGACTATATATGAAGTACATTTTAAAAAGAAAAAGACAACTTTTAACATAGTGTAATTTAAGTGGCTTGGTTTTGATTTTTCCAAAATGTCTTATGATTTGACCTGGGGAGGAAGTTTGTGGGTAGATCTAAGCACACGCTTTCCCATTGTAGGGTTTAAGAGACTGTCACAGGCTCTTGAGACACCCCCAAGTGCTATATACATACTCGTGGAGGGAGTGTATGATAATTACCAGAGATTTGGTCTCTATCTGTGCTGAGATAATGCAAGCACTCACCATTTGTAGGCTGATGGTCCAGATGTAAAGACAACTTGCAACCCAAAGAACAGACCACGGCTTATTTGAAATCTCCAGTCATAAACCGTTTCTCAGGACTTACTGTTTGGAAAATATGTACTAGCTGATACCGTGACAATATCCAAGACAGTAAGTTTTTTTACTATGTAATTATTTCCTCACCAGGGATGAGTTCAGCCTGAAGTTGACACTTCTCAGTAATCAGTGGCAGGGAGTGATTCGCAGGGCCCAGCAGAGGCGGGGAATCATCGACAGCCAGATTCGCCAGTGGCAACGCTACAGGGAGATGGCCGAGAAACTCCGCAAATGGTTGGTAGAAGTGGCCCATCTGCCCTTGAGCGGTCTTGGAAGCATCCCAGTCCCGCTGCAGCAAGTGAGGACCCTCTTTGATGAAGTGCAGGTAAGATGCAAACAGGTCCCGCAAGCCTCCTCTGCATGTCCACTGCATTTGACCTTGGCCTTGGTTCTTCACATGGACTCTGAAGTGGCCTGAAAATCAGGACAGACATTCTTAAGGGCCAGCTAAAACATGCAAAGTAGTTGCATTGCACTGTTCCTATGGAAAAGAAGTGATCAGAGCAACTTAAAACCTTCCCAAGATTCCTCTACTTTGTACACCAAGGCCCAAAGCATTTCCTTGCATCCCAACTCGGATGGAAAGGCAAGGGCAAAAAAACACAACTTGGTGTTGATCCCTTCTGTCTGTTAGCCTGTCCACATATGTTCATGGCCCTCCTTCCTTTAAAGGGCTCATCTGGCTCCTCCTTTGTTCCAACTTCCCTGAGAAAAGTCATCAGTAGACATGGCCTCAACTATCCACTCCCAATAGAGGAGGGGCAAATTGGTATCTATGCCCTTCAGATGCTGAGGTTTTGATTCATATATCCAACTACCTTTTCGATTTCCATCTGTGTACAAAGAGCTATGACCCCTGGCTGACCTCATTCCCCACAGTTTAGGTCCCCAGTCAGAGGAATGTTCTATTTTCTGATCTAGTGGTCTAGATCCCAAGAGTTATCACACAATGAACTTCTTCCTTGTCTCTCACTTCCCACACTCATGAATCCTGAATGTCCAGTGTAGCTGCTGCCTCAGGAGTTTCTGCCTTGGTAGATGGTAGACTAACCTGTCTCATCATGAACAGTGCCCGCCTTCTTCATTCCACTTTCTACCCCCCCCCCCAGTGAATGCTTTTGCTGTAACTTTCATCCAAACACATGGCTCCCCTGCTCAGTGCTTTCTGTGGCCGTGTAAAAGCCAAATCCCTGGCTAGGTGGGGTAGCATCCGTCTGTAATTCCAGCATTTCAGAACCTAAGACAAGGTGGTTGCAAGTTTAAGACCACTGTGAGCTACATACCACGGCTAAAAAAAAAAGAAACTGTTTAAAATCTAAAATTTAAACAATTCTAAATCTAATTTTAGATTTTAAAAATCTAAAATTAAAAATTAAAAAAAAATGGTGGGTTAGATCAAGGGGTCAGCCGTTATGAACACTGGACCCAAGTTTGATTCCCAGTGCCCACACGGCAGCCACCACCGTCTATAACTCCAGTCCCAGGGCATCTTTATCTGGTGCCTTCTTCTAGTCTCCTTGGGCACTATATGCACATGGTGCACAGAGATAAATGTGAACAAAAGGCTCACACACATTTTTAAAATTCGAAAGTTCCCCTGCAAGTTGTCACTACCATTCTTACACAGGTACTTCCGACCCAGTCGTGGAAAAGTGTGTTGCATTTCCTGAATTTGGCATGTTTCTCTTAGACGGTCAATGCTTCCCTCCTCATTTCCCTTTCCCCATCACACTCCATTGAGTCTGAGTGCATTCACATGTCTTTCAAGACGGATCCAGCCTTTACAACTCTGAGAGACTGACTGTGTGTACCCATGCTGGGGACAGCTGCCACTCTACCATCCCTGGGCCCTCGTCCCACAAGCAGAGCTCCTACTGTGCTGAGATTAGGCTTCTCGTTCATTTCCACTTGGTTCCTCTAAGATGCAGGAGCCTGACGGATGCATTCTAACACATAAGCCAGTTGAAACTTCCTCTTAACGGGGAACCGATGAAGGAAAGAATAAAAAGTAAGACGCTCTGGTCCCTTTCAGTTCAAAGAGAAGGTGTTCCTGCGCCAGCAAGGCAGCTATATCCTGACGGTGGAGGCCGGCAAGCAGCTCCTGCTCTCGGCCGACAGTGGCGCCGAAGCTGCCTTGCAGGCTGAACTCACAGAGATCCAAGAGCAATGGAAGTCAGCCAGCATGCACCTGGAGGAGCAGAAGAAAAAGCTGGCTTTCCTGTTGAACGTAAGTTCGGGTCGGAGGTCCCTTTTAGGAGCCGTGTTGCTTCCTCCCATTGTCTCACTGCAAGGACAGCAAGTAGTGCAAGGTCATTGAGCAACACTTCCCGTGTTCTCTTCCATTTTATTGAAGACTCTGTCCTATCTTGCATGAACTGGAAAAGTTTCCCAATTTTCAGCACTTCATCTTTCAGGAAAATCCCTCAACAAAGTAATTGAAACTCTAATAAGGCTGTCCAAGTGATTAATTCTGATTAATGGCCAGTGCTATGCCTTGCAGCGTGTGACAACTTTAGAAAGCCAGGCAGAAACACAAGAAGCAGATTCCAGTCCCTAAATTGCAGACTAAAATGGTTTTTCAAGATCGATATCTTGTATTTTATAGCCAGGAAAAAGCTAACCCAGAATGAACCTCTTGATTTGCCTTGGTTCCTCTAAGCAGGAACCATTGGCCAAAACTCTCCAAGAGGCATCTTAGGCCTTTCATTGACCACAAACACTGTGACCCCAAAGACATTGAGTTTTATCCATACTGTCTATAATGAGCTTCCCCTGCCCAGGCCCTTACATTTATAATTTGTCTTAGTTCAGTCGTTATACGTGTATGATCAATTCATGAGGAAGCTCATGATTTTGTATAATATGAATGAAAAAAGAAAAAGAATGCACCCTAAATTCAGATAAGCTCATGTTGAAAACCATAGTTATTGCCTTATCTTTAAAATGGTTCTAATTTTACCTCACCCATTTGACCATTGTGAGAATTTGCCAGAAGAATTCCAGGAAATCATGAGGTAGTGGGCACATGAGGGCACATGAATGACAGCCATTGCCGTTATTTATGTCATTAACACTTAAAATTGTACCCAGGAAATGTTGCAGCTCAGTACATGTTGGCAATCACCAATTTCTCATGATTATTCAGTATAGCATGCTACCTTTTTGAGTAGAAGGAAACAGTTCACAGTATTTGAGCAGATTTATTCTTTCAAATATTCACATCCATTGGGTTAACTTTGGGAATCGTGTGTGTGTTGCCATATAATATATACACATTATATATTATATGCCATACTGCATTATATGTGTGCAACATATATAATATACATTATACATTATGTGATATATATATATATATATATCCTTCTGAACAGGAAGCAATTAATCAAAATGCCACCGAAAATGTGTTCAGTACCACTGTTTGCTTGCAGAGCAATTCACTGGTAACATAATATACCTGAGTCATTTGTCGTCATCTTGGTGTCGGGCAAGGATTTACAACATTGTAACTCATTCTGGAAAGACTGTGTTAATCTTCTTTTTTTTTTTAATTTGTGATGTGGTTTTTGGATATAGTCCCAGGATATAAGAATGCATGGTGTCTGAGTCACTGGATTCGCTTGTCTCACCTGTCAGTCCATGTATAGAACATTCACCCTGATGGACAGTTTGCAGAACAGGACATGAAGTTAGTTCCTTATCATTCATGCAGAAAAAAAAAGACTCGGTGGTTGGCTTCACCATCCAAGTCATCATTGGATATGGGAGTCTCTATTCTTCTCTTCTCAGAATTTCTTTAGTTTTGAATCATACGCTACATTCCATTTGCCCTACGTCTTTAGAGATTAATAATTTCATTTTTACCCAGACTCATGTATCTTTATACCAATGCTTTAATAATGCTATTTTTAGCTGTTAGCCTAATGCTTTGGGTATGTAGGCCCCAAATACTCACGGTTTGCCTGCTTCTCTAACACTGATTTTGTCCTGAGGGGCTGACCTTCTCAGTGCCAGCTCTGTGAACAGCCCTGGATATGCATTGAAAGCTTTAGGGTGTGTGCTGATTTCAATAAAATCGTGAGGTCTAAGCAGGGGGACGTTTTCGCTTACACATCACACCTACAGTACTGAGTACTGGCGAGCGAAAGGACACACCGAATATTGTAAAACAGGGGAACTGACACAAACCTGAACCTCATAGCCAACAGCATTCATAGTTTAGGTTTGCTGGGCCCTTGTTGGTGGTAATTAGGAAAAGGAGATGTCCTTAAACTTCCGTGAAGTTCCATGGGGGGGAATTTTAAAGAGAGATGCGAACCCGGATTCAAACTCTAAGGAAGCAAAGATACTAAGTTCAAACTTGCATTTTCCACTAAAGGTGTTTGGAGTAATGCTGTCTGTGAGTGACTAAGAAGAACATTCTAGAATGAAAAGTAGGGAGAACCGAGGCAAGAGAAGACAGGTGATGCAGGGAGACAATGGGAAGAGAAAGGCACCAGACTTTGGTACCATGTTGGGCTCTTGGTCATCCTAGCTCTTAAATCAATTGTCTTTGGAATTCAGTGATTCCTTGCATGGGGAATGACCATAGGGCAGCTGGTCTGGGGAGGGCACTGAGATCATTGTGACCAGGAGTGGGCAATATAACCAAAATGGGAGAACTGGACAAAACAGCATGTATTTAACTGATTGCAACTTGACGTAGCACTAAGGTACTGGATGATGGTTGACATCCAAATAGGGCAGTATAAAAACCAAGATTCAGTGTAGTTACTCTCAGTTTCCTTTAAAGAAAGCATTTGAAAAGTTAGACAACAAATACATGTGCCATTAAAAAGCTTCAAGTAGTAGGTATATAGTGTGAAAATTGAAATTCCCTGTAGCACCCTCACAGGTTTCCTGCCATTCCCCAGAGGGAGCCCCTGTTACCAATTTGGTGTGTCACATGTCCTAATAGACACACGTATACTTTTCCTTGTCTTCACCCAGAGATCCAGCGTGCTCTGGGCTCTCACTCTCTACCATGTAACCTGTGGTAATACCAGAACATGTGTCATGAGACGGATATCTCCTAAATTGTGCATAGCCTCTCTTCTTCCAGTTCTCACCGAGTGGCTGTCTCTGTGCTTACACTTAATCTTTCCAGACATAGTTCAGCCTGAGCAAGGTGAAAACCAGGCAGACTCCATGTTCGTGATGCCTGTGGTGGTTACTTGTTTGCACTTCTGCAGTAACCCAAGAGGGGGTGGCTCATATTTACGTCTAGAGTGAATCAGAGTTAATTATCATTTTTATATTCTATTTTTCTCTTACTCATGCTTGTTTGCATTCTGAAGAGATTCTGTATCCTTTTTTTTTTCCACCCTCATACATTTGGGAGAGTGTAGATACAAGGTGCAACTGCGTGTGGATTAGGAGAAAGACAGAAAACTGAGATAATCTTCGCACTCTGTGCATAAATTTTAATTCAGTTACAAGTAACTCTTTGGGTATTGTACTTGGTGCCTTGATAGCTATTGCTTACTTTAGTTCTTCAACAGTTGTAGACTCTATTTTTATTTTCTCAGGGAAAACTAACATATTATATATATATGCTTACTAGAGACAAACAGTTAAAAGGAACAGAGTCAAGCTGAACTCAGCTCTTATGACAAATGCATGGTGTTCAAAATGGCATTGAGTGTGAACATGACTTCCCACAGTTCCTTAGTGTAATTATATCCTGGCAATTAAAGAGAGTATTATTTCTTATTTTCATTTATATTTTTTTGTAATTTCTCACCCCGAATGTGTCCAATCTATTTCTCCTCCAATGGCAGGACTGGGAAAAGTGTGAGAAAGGGATAGCCGACTCTCTGGAGAAGCTCCGAACCTTCAAGAAGAAGTTGCCCCAGCCTCTACCCGACCACCATGAGGAACTCCACACAGAGCAGATGCGCTGTAAGGTAAGGGAATGGATGGAGATTATCCCTGTCGCCTAGCCACTTACCTCTGCTGGACTAAGATCACATCTCAGGGAGATGCCTGGGGCTGTGTGATCATACGAGGTCCTTGGAGAGCCCATTAGGGAAGGCAGCAATGCAATGAGAAACCTCCTTTGCTGATTTCCTGTAGTTGAAGTTATGGGCCAGTTTATGGATTGCCCAGAGGAAGCAAATGAAAAATTTAAGACACAGCATAAAAGATATTTAAAAGCTGAGTCGAGAGCAATAAATAGTGGCTGTCTTTCTGAGACATCCACATGGGAGAATCATTGCAACAAAACAGTTCAGCCTATGAAAGGAAGGACAGGATTGGCATCTTGGAAAATCTGCAGACTGGGGCAGACGAGCACACCCTACCTGGCAGACCCCTCTGTACAGAATGAAGGAAAAATAGCTGATCTCTATCAAAGCAAGGAGCCACCCAATCCTTAAATTGCTCAGGGCTCTGGCCACTTGCAGACTGTGATTGCCACCTCTGATCACGATTAAGATCATCACCTCTAATTGTACTTGGAAGCAGTCAGTAGTAGTACAGACCACTCCCTAGATTATGAGGTTACTAAGACCAGCATGATTCAGTGGCTGTAAGATTTATTCCATGCACACCTGTGTAGCCAGGCGGAGTGCCTGGCCAGCACTTCTTGGCTGAGTAAAATGCTGATCATATCAAAAGTAACTTCATAAATGCTTTCTTTCAACTTAACCATTTCCAGAGTTTCCACTGTCATTTTTACGGTACTGCTATATGACAATCCCAGTTAAAAAGTTATAAAATGTGTTCATTGAAATTTGAGAAAGGCAGCATTAGGAAAATGAAAAAGTGATACACATTACACCAAAGACGGGTTACACTAAGATGCATGAGAAGGTCAACTGGAGGTGGCTAAGAGGCTAAGGCAGGAAGACCCAGTGTTCAAGGCCTGTTGAAGGAGCTGCGGGCTGTGTTCCTGCCACCCCAGCTCCTGGTCGCCTGGCTAGCTTATGCCCTGAAATAACAACACACAAACTGTATTCATATAAACACTGCTTGGCCCATTTCTATTAATGTGTGTAGCACCCCAAGGTGCGCTTACCGGGAAGATTCTAGCCTACTTCCATCCTGGGTTGGAGCTTCATCGCATCTGCCCGGGAGAGGGGAGCATGGCGTCTGAGCTCACTTCCTCTTCCTCCCAGCATTCTGTTCTGTTTATTCCACCCACCTATGTTCTAACCTATGAGGGCCAAGCAGTTTATTTATTAGTTAACCAATGGCCTTCCTCCATCAAAGGCCAGAATGGGATACATGACTGAGCCCCTGCCTCAAAACAAAAATGTATGAAAGCTATGAACATTAAAATGAGTATATTTTTAAACCTGTGTAGTTAGTTGGGTGGTGGCAGTGTAAGTCTTTAATCCCAGTACTCTGGAGACAAAGGCAAGCAGATCTCTCTGAGTTTGAGGCCAAACCTAGTCTGCAGAGTGAGTTCCAGCACAGTCAAGGCTACACAGAGAAACCCTATCTCAAAACAAACAAACAGCCAAACACATTAATAGTTAACTACCCAGGTTTTTATTAAAGAAATTATCTGATAAGCAAGAATGGGAATGATCTAATGCTGGATTCCTCCTAAATTCCAGCGATCTCTCATTTGGCATGACACGCGTTCATGGGGGCACGTGATTTCCCTTCTGCTAGATGAGAAAACAGAAGAGTCTAGAATAACATTAATGTTTCACATTAGTAATTGATAAATGTCTTTGAATTTAAAGACTGTATTTCATCCATGCTGCCTGAACTAATGGGTAGAATCTGAACCAGTGGTCTTGGGTTTGCATGGTAGTTGTTACTCAGGAGTGTGTGTGTGTGTGTGTGTGCTTTGGTTCAGTATGGTTTTAGAGAAGATTTTAAATCCATAAACTAAATGTGATACTTGACTGGGGGAGGAGAGGGATTGATATTAAAGAGTAAGGTCCTTATACTGGCATAACAACTGATCTGTTTAGAGGTATAGACAGAATGCTGCATATGTATTCACCTAGAAAGTCTGGTCTTTCAGCCTGGTGTTCTTATTTTGAGACTCCATCGTCATCTCCCAAGACACTCGGACAAGTGTCCCGCTTTTGTGTTCCAAGACTGGGAGGACGTGGTTCCAGACAATTCCACTGTATTCTTCCCCAAATCACACTCAGCAGCAAAACAAAGCAATTACTCAGAAATTTCAGGCTAAATCCTTGTTTGCTTAAATTGCCTGGAAAGTTAGCCCCAGATACTACCGTTAATTGTGCCTGCCTTAGCAACTTGTCTCTGGTGTGAAGAGACCAGAAGGATGGAGAACAGACTGGATGAAAATCTCCATTCATTCACTAAATGAGCTGGAATCTAAAAGCAACAGCTGGCAGAGAACAAGGGTGACACAAATTGCAAACCTGGTCACCTGCTAGCACATGGCAGAAACTCACATCTGCTCATTCTATTTTGCTACAGGGATTTTGTTTTCTTTAAATAATGCCCCAAAAGGACAGGTCCATAATCAATAGCTTCAAAAAATCTCTGATCCTACAGAATGTGCAGCCAGTGGATTATTTTAAATGCAGCAAAAACCGTAGCCAAGCTTGGTATTCGTGGTGAAGTATCTGTCACAGAATGTGTCAACTCAAGTGAAGGTCAGCTTAGGAAATTTCTCTTTTAAATATTGCATTAGTGTGATCAGGAAAACAAAAAAACTAATGGGTGGCTAAGGGGTTATGAAGTCAGTTTCGATGTGTTTGTAGTCTCAGGGTTGTAGGGCGATATAAATTTAGAAGAAAGAAGGCCATTACACTGAACATCTTGGATCTGAAAAGGCAAGCACCATCCTAAAAAGATCAGTGAGGGGTCTAATAGATGGTAGGAAGGTTTTGCAGTGAGCCTTGGTATTTTATCAGAACATGGAAGGCTTTCAAGTTAGGTGGGATGCAAATAAAACAGAGCTCAAGTTTGGTGCTCAGAAAGAGTGTGTAGGAAGAGAATTATACTAAAAAGGGTCACTGAAGCCCCTCCAAAGGGTTAAAGGAAGACGTCGTGGGGGTTCATGGACGTTTATTCCCTTGCAGGAATTGGAAACCGCAGTAGGGAGGTGGACAGATGACCTGGCAGAACTGATGCTGCTGAGGGATGCCCTGGCTGTCTACATCAGTGCCGAGGACATCTCCATCCTGAATGAGCGTGTGGAGCTTCTGCAAAGGCAGTGGGAGGAGCTATGTCACCAGGTAAGATGTGGTCTGAACGAGTAAGTAGCTGTTCAAGATGGGAAGGTGGAAGGCGATCCATGACCCCAGACAGGCTTGGTCCACTTCGGGGCCCACTCTGTGACTCACCATATAGGCAGAGAAGCCTGTGCTCATCGCCAGAATATTTCAGAAGAAGGACAACTATATCATCGTATCATACTTTGAACTCATCTGTACTGAAGTCTTTCTTTCTCCTTCCCTTCCTGGCCCAAACTGTTGTACTTCCCAGGTGTGAGTTTCCAGCTGAGTCAATATTGGTGGTATGTTCTGGATTTTAAACATGGAAGAAACACATTGGTTTAATGTTAGTTGCTATTCTGAGATAGTTTTATTTGTTGGAACATTCATAGTCGTTTCTCATTAATCCCTGGGTTTATGGCGTTGTTAGGCTCACCTTATTTATTAAACGCCTTTCTATGTGTACAAGTTGCTAAAAGAGATTATAACTTAGGCTTTGGAAGGGAAAGATTGATGCAAAGACAGCAGGAGAGCAACCTGGGTGAAAAGGACTGTCAGGTGAAGGTTCACAGTGCAGACTGCTGGCTGCCTGTAAGAACCTGTGACTGCACTTGGCAGAAGTCTTTGTGCCTTGTTCTTTAGTGCTATGCCCTGACTACCATGCCTGCCACACTGCCAGCTATAATACACCCTGAGTTCTATGCCTGCCACACTGCTGGCTATAACACACCCTGAGTTCCATGCCTGCCACACTGCTGGCTATACCACATCCTGAGTTCCATGCCGGCTACACTGCCCCTATACCACACCCTGAGTTCCATGCCTGCCACACTGCCAGCTATACCACACCTTGAGTTCCATGCCTGCCACACTTCTGGCTATAATACCTCCTGAGTACTGTGCCTGCTACACTGCCAGATAGAAAACGCCCTGGGTACTGTGACTGCCACACTGCCATCTATTAACACACCTGAGCACCCATGCATGCCACACTGCCAGCTATAATACTCAGAGTAGAATACCTGCCACACTGCTGGCTATAGAACACCTCGAGCGTCATTCCTGCCCCCACTGCAGTCTCTAACACATATTTGTTCAACGGATTGGTCATTGCAACTATTGTGAACATAGGCTGTAATAGAAATTTTTTCCATCAAGTTTATAATTGCACTGAAACTAATGTCAGCCTAGAATGTCCTATACAATTATGAAGAAAAATCTGTATGCAGAGATGAAAGCAATACGTAAAGATACTGGCTAGCTCAGGGTGGTGCGCACTGGAGAATGTAGAGAAAACGCTGATTGAAATGAATAAATCTTCAGTGCTGAGGTGGGAAGTGGAGGAGGGATTGTTGTACAGGGAACACGTCTGTCATGACCAAGGTCAAAGCAGAAGGAGGACTGGAGAGATACGGATGTTAGAAGGTAAAGGAACGGGCTAATGGAAGGGCGACTCTGTGTCCATGCAAACTCATATTTCTTTGTTCCTGTACCAATTGATACCTCTTTGATTTTCCATCCTCCCCAGTTGACATGACATTATGGGTTCTTCTCATGCTTCTATAATCATCCAACAGAGTTTGAAAGGCTCTTTCTTATGGTTTGTTTGATATTAAGAACAAATGTGTTCCTTGAAACCACCCCCATACTTAAATCTAAATTCAGACTTTGCTCCCATAATGGATCAAAGGAATATTTGCTTGCATGCTTAGAAGATGTTTCAACAGTTCCCTGCAAGCATACCTTAGAAAACTCTACTTGAAAACACAGCTCGAAAGTCGCATTTGGCCATGTGATACACTGTGAAGACATTAATGCCTTGCACCTGTGAGTAGACCGGACCATGCAAAAGAGGAAGCAGCTAGGACTTTTGGTGCTTCTAGAGACTTCCTCTGCCAGAGTCGTAAAGTATGAACATAACACGTAATTGCCCTGAACCAGTCCAATCTACATGTATCTAAACCAGTGAGAATTTAGCCCTGGGTCTGGCCGGGTGCCAAAATATACTAATTCTCAAGGAGGAGTAACGAGCTCTGAAAGTTGTTGTTTCCGGTGAACTTCTATCAAATACGAAACCACAACAGGAAACAAGCTTATGGCCAGCTCCTCGTAAAAGCCGACAAACTCAGCTGAACATAGCCGGCATTATGTCGGCTAAAGGAGGGCACAGCCTGCCCTGCTCGTTTAGAAGCAGCTGATGAGAAGTGAGGCGTAGCTGGGTCCACAGATGAGGATGAGGAAGACAGCCTGTAAGTAGATGCTGCTACAGAACGTCAGAATAAATGCAGAAGGGTTTCCAACCAGCACGGGAGATCTGTTGTAGCTTAGCTCAGCTGTGGATTATATCGCTTTTCCTCTGTTGCTTTGTAGAACCGTGTGTGATTCTAGATGTAATGTAAATCTACAACACCACACCACTAGAATCGCTCATTGTGTTTGTGTGTGTGTGTGTTTACGCCCACAATGTCATGAGAAAAATATTTACTGTTAGAAAAAAGTTGTGCTTCCTGTTCAGCTGTCTCGCTCTGGAGGCAATGCACTGTGGTTCTACCCTTAAGAAAATGCAAATACGTGCTGGCTGAGCTGATAAATAATTTCAGGATTCCAACTGAATCCAAAGAAAGAAATGGTTCATTAAATATAGCTGAAATACTCAGTTTATAAACGGCATCAAATGCCACCCTTCTTATGAATTTACATCTTTGCTAAAAGATCTGGGCCCTGGCTTACACCCAGCACTGGCAGCCCACATATTTAGTGGGTTTTTTTTTCAGTCATAGCTCACAGTAAACAAATGAAATGCCTTCATAGTGTGAGACAAGCTAGAAGGAAGTGAATTCAAGCTGGTCCCTGGAGATGTTGAGCACCAAAGGCTAAGGAGAGAAAAGATCGGACTTAGATGGGGGATTGTCAAACCAGTGGTATACACCAGCCTTTTCTGAGCTGTTTGCTTTCCCGTGCCTTCCTGTCTGCACGCCACATCCTGGAGTATAGTGCAGTACTTGATACACTGAAGATAACTCTTTCTTACAAACACTAAATATCTGTGTTTGGAAAAAGTGGAATGTCTATTTACAAACAAAAAGAAGGCTGATAGAAGACACTTGTTCTGCTCTCCTCAGCAGAGTAGTGGAGGCTGGCCTTGAGTCTTGGATGCTTCTGCATGTGATCCTACTGCACACCATAGCCCGTATCAAAGATGCCAGCTTTTCTGATCCTGCCTTTGACTGGCCAAAAGCTGATACCTGAAATTGTCCAGCTCACCCTGGGATGGGGTACACCTACTCCTCAAAGAAATATGTGCTATCCTGTGATAACCCCCATACAGGTGTTGGTGAAGGGGTACCCTAGCATCCATTTTCGGATCATGGCGAACATGTGGAGGAAGCTACTCAAGAGTGGGACAAAGCCATCCCAAACTCTTAAGGAGGAAACTTCTTGTCCTTAGAGAGGAGTTTCCTGTAAGTTTCTGTATCAACTGAACCCAGGTTTTAGCCACAACACCCGCCTTCCCGCTCTGATGCCCTATGATTGACAGGTGGAGAATTCACAGTCTGAGTCTTTCAGGAGAGTAGATCCTTCTGTGCTGACTGACATCACTGCATAGCACAGTCTGGGCAGGGCTCGGAGTAGATGGGCTTTGTCTATGGAACCTTGCAACTTGTGTCCACACCCCAAATGAGTTCCCTGACGCTTGCCTCCTCTGTATTATTCTGCCTCAAAGAAAATTAAATGATAACCTGTGTTGCATTACTGAGGTAACACTGATGGACTCAGCAGTGGTACCCAATCTAGAGAAGTAGTTATTTAAATAAGATTAATTAATAACCCCAAAGAGGGACTTTCTAATGGAAATTTTTCCAAAGCTGTGATACAACAATGTGGCCTCCTCTTCAGGAATCTCGGATTCCTTGGGTTGCTCTTGTGGATAGTATTGTGGGCTTGTTAACTGATTCCCAAACTACTCTCAGGCATATGATCATAGACAAATGGGGTTCTTTGGGACCTAGAATATTGTCTACTTAATCACCAATAGTCAGAGGCAGCATTGCTAGCGGAGAAGCACAGGGTACCTTTGAAGTGTTTTTATTCCCATTAAAAGGAGATTAATTTGAAATACTTGTTAAAAATGGAATGTTAGGTGTAGTGGTTCATGCCTATAATCTCACCTCAGGAAGCAGAAACATAAGGATGGCCACCTTATATTTGAGGCCAGCCTAGTTTATGTAGCACGTACCATGGCAGGCATGGCTAACACGGGGAAGCATTATATCAAAAACTAAAAAACACACACACAGACAGACAGACAGACAGACAGACACACACAAATATAAATGATTTTGGCAAGGTCTGGGAGTCAGAAACAGTAACCCCAGCACTCAGGAGACTGAGGCAGAAGGATCACGCCTTCCAGACCAGCCTGACTGCTAACATACTCTGAGTTTGATGTGAGCCGGAGCCTGACATCCACCGTGAGGTCATATCTCAAATGCTTAACATACAGTATTTTCCACTTAAATTTATTGGAAACTTTTCATAATAAAATATCGAGTTAATAAAAACCCAAATCCAAATGAAGAAAACTGATGGGCTGGCATCTCGCTCAACGGAGTCAGTGACGGGTTGGCAGTGACATGGCCTCGGGGACCGTCCTCCAGCTTTCTGATAACCCCACTAATCAGACTTCATTTTGCCGATAGGCGGTGACTCTCAACTATAAGCACACCAAGTAACTCAAACAGCACTGCCAACCAAGAGCATTATGAAGTTACAGGATTTTAGAGTCCTGGAATCAATCGGTCTAGAGTCCGAGAAACAAACAAACCATTGTATCAGCAGCAGTTAAGGAACTCTTCAAAGTAGTCTGCCCAGTTTCTTGAATGGGTGAATGGATTGGTTCATTTTTCTGTAAAGAAGATAGATATAAAATGACCCAGAAAGATCATCAGTGCCCTCATCCTCCAGGGAAGGATGAATGAAAATCAACAGTAGTAAAGGACTTCTTAACACTAACATGGCTCTGGCCAAAAAGACAGAGAATGACCAGTGTGGGAATTGTCAATGTTACTGTATCATCCAACAATCATATACCTAAAGAAATGAATATTGTGTCTGTGCAGACACCTGTGCATGACCTTGTGTGGCGGCATTATTCAGAGTCAATCAGGATTAGAACCAACCAAAATGCCCACAGTCTATGAATGGACAGATAAAATATATCACGTCTATGTAGTGAACAGATCTCAACGTTTAGAAAGAATGAACTATGGATATATCCTTTAATATGGATGAACGTTTAAACTATGCTAAAAGTGAAAGACGGCCACTACAAAAGAACATTAACCTTGATTCCAGTTTACATGTAACGTTGGGATTAGGTAAACATACAGAGATGGAGACTAGACCAGAGTTGGGAGAAGTGTACAGAGAACTCTTACTTATATGCGACCCTTTGTCTCTGGAGAGACAAAGTCAATAGGGTACATGTGTGCTTGTGTACATGTGTCTGTGTGTGTGTACATATGTGTGTTACAGAAGGTGATATAGATATTGCTTACCTCCTAGGGGTTGGGTAGTCTGACACCTCTGTCTGCATGCTACACAGACTCCAGGGGAGGGGGCAAGCTAAAATTACCTAGTTCATGTCTGGGCAGCCCCAGTTCAGTGCCAAAGGCCTAGAAGTTCCCGGGAGAGTCACTGGTTTTCAGTATACCTTGGAGAGGTGGAGAATCAGAAGTACAATGTCAGTGGAGGGAGAAGAAACAGGGACGGCCACAGTCGTTCAGGAAGCAGAATCAAAGACACATAGGTGTATGCTCCATTTTGCTGAGACCTCTTTATATCTGGGCTGACAAATAGAAAATGCCACCCACTTTCAGGGTGGGTATTTCCCCTTCAGCACACAGGTTCTGGGGTATGCCTTCTAGATAATTCTATAACCCATCAAGTTGGCAATCAAGACTAAGGGTCACACTGCTGACAGGCACCGTTATTTGGGGTGGGGTATGAAAATATTCTAAAATTGATCATGGTTATATTTGTGCGACTCTGAATATACAAAAATACATTCAGTGTATATTGTACAGGGATTGTGTTATGTGAATTATATCAAAATGAAGCCAAACAAAAACAAACATTAAAAAAAAACCTCATTAGCTCTAGTAATTCCAGATAAAGGATGTTTGGCTTGCATACTCTTCCACATATTTTAAAGCATTCTGTGCTCTGTACACGTTTAACGGGAAATTTTGATTATTTATGTATTAAAGGTTAAAACCTGTATCTAGACAATGAAAACCAAAATTATACAAAAGAAAAAAATGAAAAAGAAAAGCATTATAAATGGAGAAATAAAGGTGCTTTCTTGGGGTAAAATTGTCAGGGCAAAGCTGAACTCCAGGAATCATTGCTTCTGGTGGATTTCTGCAAATCCTTCAGCACATAGCCCAGATACAGGAGACCCAACTGCCATTTCCTGTTCACTCCATCCTGTCCTTCCATTCCTCTATTTTATAAAAACAAAACACTTGTTTGTGTTTTGCATGTATGAGTGTTTTGCTTGCATGGATATAAATATGCCACATGTGCCTGGTGCCTGTGGAGGCCAAAAGAGGCATCAGATCCTCCGGAACTAGAGTGACAAGGGTTGTGAGCCATCATATGGGTGCTGGGAGCTGAACCTGGATCCTCTGAAAGATCAGCAAGTAGTCTTGACCGTCAAGAGGACATCGTCAGGAGTTGGAGTTTGAGAGGGTTGTGAGCCATCATGTGGGTATTGGGAGGTGGACCTGGGTGTCGGTAGGTCAACTTTAATTCTCTGCAAAAGCAGCCATTGGGCTTAGCCTTTTCTCCAGCCATCTCCCCGGCCCTTTTTTGTTTCCTTTGGTAAATCCTCTATTTCATGCCCGCAGGAATGCCCAGGTCCCGCATATTTTAGCATGCCATTTCCTCCTCAGGGTAGGCGTTGTTCTCTTGTTGTTTCCCTTCTCTTAACCATCCCACTTTAAACTTCCCAGGTCTCCTTAAGACGACAGCAAGTGAGCGAGCGACTGAACGAGTGGGCCGTCTTCAGTGAGAAGAACAAAGAACTCTGCGAGTGGCTGACCCAGATGGAGGGCAAGGTCTCCCAGAATGGAGACATCCTCATTGAAGAGATGATAGAAAAACTCAAGAAGGTGAGTGGGGTGAGGCAGGGTGAACAGGGTGATGTGGCCTGGGGCTCCCTTCTTCCCAGTGCTTCCCTGTCTTCCCTGTACCTGTCCCTTCCCTGTCGCTATGTATTAAGCCCTGTTTTCATAACATGCGAAAAGGGAACATGGGAATGACCCACTTTACATGCAAAATCTACAGGATGCGTTTAGTTTGCGAGGAAACCGGCTCTCTGCTTTCTGCCCTGGAGGAACCATTCATACATACCACTTTTCTGTTGGTTTTATTTTTTATGGGTTGGTTTTTAGAGACAGATATCACTAGAGAGGAACTAAAAGGAAAAAAAAAAACCTTAGAACAAATGAAGCTGATTTTTCCCTAGAAAATATGATCTATAGGCCCTCAGTAGGAATGAAGACATTCCTGGAAATTCTGGATTCCTGTTGTTTCAAGCTATCTATGCTTTTTAAAATTATTTGGATAGAGGATATTTTTTATATCTAAACAGGGTTCACTGAATCAACTCATAATTTTAGATGTTTATGTGGGTTTCAGTAAAGTTTCTGCATTTTTGAGCAGATACTCATGTCGGGAGGATGCCCATTTGAATGCCACATTAGCACACGTATGGTGTATTTTTCGTATTTACCTGTATGTTATCTTTCTGGAGCAGAAGCCCTGCCACGCTGTAAACCTGCCGGGAATGTGGATGCTGTCTGTGGAGTTCTTTGCTCTCCCTGCTCTGTCCATAGCAGTGGATGCAGAGCAGAAGGGCCTAACTTCTCAGAAGCCAGCACCTCGTGCTTATTGAGCATAGACATGACATTACAGCTTTATTTACTCTGAAAAGCAATACAGCAGTTATTGGGGAAATTTGTCTTTCTCCATTCATGCACATACAGAGTAAAGATAAACTCAAAAGCCAATACACAGCATTCATGACTTTATTAGTTTTCTATATAAATATAAAAAATCTCTGAGTAATCAACTTGCTTATTTTATGTCCAAATTCTTCTTACTGGGCCAAGATGATGCAGGCATTATCATAGTATTTATTAATAATGGGGTTTTCCTGGTTGTTAGGTGTCTAGGAATGTTGTATTAGGCAGGTCTATTACAATAGTTACCATTATAAATTCTACCATTATAAATTATAAATTCTGGGAATGAGTAATTCTTAGTTACATGTGTCTCTATTCTCATTACTTTTCCCTATTAAATTGAGAATCTATATTTTATGAATGATTAAAAAACTTTCTAGAACAAAATATAGCCACAACTTAAAATTTACTGAAACTTCAGTTTCTCATGGGAACGATTTTATTGTATTATTTGGTGCAATGTTGAAATACTCTTTGAGCAGGTGGGCCTGTCATCCCAGCTACTGGTGAGCCTGGGACAAAAATATCATGTTCAAGGTCTGCTTAGGCAGCTTAGTGAGACCCTGCTTCATAAGGAAGAGCAAAAGCCAAGGGAGTGGGTATCGGGGTTGAGGGGGTGGGGAGAGGAGTTGAGAGAGTGGGGAGTAGTGTTGAGGGAATGGGGATGTACTGAGAATACATCGTGGCAGTGAACCACCTTCTTAGCATGCATGCAGCGCAGCTTTCATCCCAGCACTGCAAGAGTAAAGAAGGAAAAGACATCCCCGTGAATACGGATTCTGCTAGTGTGTATAGAAGATGCCATGGAACTCAAACGCTTTACTGTCTTTCTTGTGCATGCACAGTGTCACTAAGAAGAGCTCAGTATTTTTGACAGTGTAGGAAAAACCAAGTGACAGATTACCTGAAGTCAACGATTGTTGTCTGTTGGCACTGACATGCAGTTTCACTTGAATGACAACCCAAAAGCACAGTTTTACTCCAAGTACATTTCAAGGTTTACGATGACTCTTTTGAAGTTAACATTTCTCAGTAAAATCATCCTAATTTGGGGATGGAATGTTAAAACTATACATAAATGTACTCAGTACTTTCGGTTTTGGACCCCTTTGTGTTGAAATAGCATGAACCAGTGGGTGGACCAGACGAGGAGTCCTAAGCATGCCAGGGCAATTGACTCTGAGCAGGAATGCAGCTTCGCCTGCCGTCCTCTTTCTTTCAGGCCCCTTTCTTCAGACAAATGTGTAAGAGACTATCCTTCCTTTAGAGGAATGTAGGAGGAGGCCACTTGTTTGTTCCTGCCTGCTCAGCCCCTAAATAATCACACAGAAACTGTATTAATTAAATCACTGCTTGGCCCATTAGCTCTAGCTTCTTATTGGCTTTTACATATTAATTTAACCCATTTCCATCAATCTGTCTATTGCCACGTGGCTGTGGCTTACTGGCTAAAGTTCCAGCATCTGTCTCAGGCGGGGCTACATGGCTTCTCTCTGATTCTGCCCTTCTTTCTCCCAGCATTCAGTTTAGTTTTCCCCACCTAGCTCTGTTCCCCTATAGCTTTGTGTTTGCATGGGTTCTTGGGATCCCAATTCATTAACCTACTGCTTCGCCGAATAGCATTCTCTAGCTATTCAGGCCATTTACATTCAAATTTCATTAGTTTTTTGATGATTTGGTGTCACACACTTTTATCCTCTTCACCCCATCCACCAACGCTTCCCGGGTCTACACCCATTCCCTACCCACCCCACTTTGTGTCTTCTATTTTTACTGCATAAAGGCAAATTGGTGCTGCCCAAATATTCTTGGTTGCATGGTCTTTCATTGGAGCATCATCAGCTTACCCAGGACTATGCTCTTAGTGAAAGCTATGTCTTCCCTTCCTAGCAGCTCACGATTGTCAATGACTCCACAGCTAAGAATGGAGTTTGTGCCCAACTCCCTCAAAACTCATAATTTTTTAATTGTGTTTTTATATTGGTTATAAGGTGGTGGATTTCCTTAAAAATTTTTCATAACCTCTTCATTTGGGTTATCTTAATCTTTAACCTTTCATCTCCTCTAGCCTCCCACCCTTATCTGCTTATGCCCTTCCAACCCCAGCCATCTCTTTTCTGTTAGATTGCCTTCATTTTTACTGCCCTCCCTTCCCCAAAGCCTTCCTATGCACCACATAAGCCACAACACACATTTATGTGCTTATATATTTATTTAGCATTGTTTTTCGAGAAAGGGACTCATGCAAGCCAAACAGGTCTCAAACTCACTCAGTACCCGAAGGAGATTTTGAACTCCTAATTCTCCTGCCTCTACTTCTCAGGTGCTGGGATCACAGTCATATGGCATTATGCCTAAACTTAGTACCCTTTTAAGTAAAAAAAAAAGTGCCTTGCAGTTCCTTTAAGAAAATCCATGTAGTATTTGAGTCTGGACTCCACATTTAATTAATTGTGCAATAGGCACTATTAATTCTGTATACATAGACCGATATTCACACAGTGTTCCTCAGGCCTGAGCTGCCCAAACAGTAGAAACTGTAATTAGCCTGTTTCCAGAGGAGCCAGGTGAATGCATTAAGAATATGCCTTCTAACCTCTGTGATTGCTTTGATTATGCAGGATTATCAAGAGGAAATTGCTGTTGCCCAAGAGAACAAAATCCAGCTCCAGCAAATGGGAGAAAGGCTTGCTAAAGCCAGCCACGAAAGCAAAGCCTCTGAGATCCAGTACAAGCTCAGCAAAGTGAACGACAGGTGGCAGCATCTCCTGGACCTCATCGCAGCCAGGTAAAAGGACCAGGTGCAATAGGATGCCTGTGGTGTGTGTGTGTGTGTGCATGCGTGCATGCGTGCGTGCGTGTGTGTTAATGCCTCTTGGTCCTTATTCATCTCCACTGAAGCAGCAGCTCTCAGCCTTCCTAATGCTGCAATGCTGCAACCCTTTAATGCAGCTCCTCATGTCGTGGTGACTTCTCCCCAACCATAAAATTATTTTTCTTGCTGCTTTGTAAGTGGGATTTTGCTACTGTTATGATGTAAATATATTTTTGGAGAGGGAAGTTTGTCAAAGGGGTTGCAACCCACAGGTTGAGAACCACGAAGCTAAAGGGCCTGCAGCACCTGGCTCCCTCCTTCCGAGCTACTCTACCATGTTCTTGCTGCTCCCATAAATGACACGCTCATTAACTTCAAATGAATTTGGAGTGCGGGAGAGAATGGTATGGGAAGGTTCTTCATCTGGGGGCTTCACGGGTACCCCAATACCTATGAAAAAGAAAGAAAAGTCTTTTCACCAATATTTGTAGGTGTTCTTATCTGTAGTGGGGAAAGCAAGGAGCTACCACATCCCTGTTATGTGTCTAGTTAGCTGGGTGTGGGAATGAGGCTGACTTTCATCCCTATGCTTATTCATGAAAATAAACTACTTCATTATTGTAACCCTCTGCTTAGCCACCACGGTGACCATAATGATGGGCCTCATGTTGGAGAGGCAGATTTTGTGGCATTTATTTTCTAGATGGGCCGTGTGTATAAAAGGGTGGCAAACATAAAGGAAAAGCACACGAGGGCCTTTGCCACCGGTTCAAACGCTGGTACGACTTAAAGATGCTGGGGTTATTTTATATTAAAAGAGGGACTGAGTGTGGAGAGGCTTCACTTTAGGTATGCTTCCTTCGTGTTGGAAAGCCAGTGCTGAGAGACATCTTTGTCCACTGACTCCTTGTGTATCCAAAGCCTGAGAACAGTGGCCGGTGCTGGGGTGTGGCTCAGTGGGACAACACTGGAATAGCATGAGCAAGACCCTTCGTCTGTAAAGTGACCAGAGTGTCACAAAGACTGGTGGTAGGCTCTGAGAACAAATGCCACCAGAGAGGGCCTCCTCCCGAGAATGTGTGGTGGCAGACATGGAGAGAAACTGCACAGAAACAGTGAGCTCCCTGCTCAGGGTCACACAGGGAAGGAAAGACATCTCTCTCTACTGAAATTACCCTGCAGCTGAAATGCCCCACAGTTCTGAATCACTTCTCAGCCACCAAGATCATAATAAAATCTTATTTCAGAGGCAGAAATTGAAACTTCGTGCACTATAAATGCCCTTCTTGGAGAGACCTCCCGCGGGGTCAACACCCTGGGGACTTGTGTGTGTGTGTCAGATTCTGACTCACGGAGCAATGTGCTTGACCATAGAATCCTATTAAACTGGTTAAATTTCTTTCATGAATCTCAGGGCTGCAATGACATGGAGAGGGAAAATGCACTATGCCAAAAATATTTCCCATTGACCTTAACACAGTGCAGTTGTCGGCAGCTGGCTTAGTTTCTGCTCGGTTGTCAGCTAACAATACACGGAGGGCGACACTTGGTCCTCAAAGTCATGTTTATTTACAACACATGTGTGGGATTTTTCAGGTGAGAATTTTCTAGACCTTGCTCTATTTTTTACCATCCCCAAAGACATAGATAAATTTGATTTCAGCTGTATGTTGATAAGAAAGGGGTGCTTTGCCCAGTAGTCTCTAAGATGTTCATCTGTGGCCAGTCTTTAGAATCTCATCATGTAGACGAGTTTCTGTGGGACACTTTTGTGTCGATATCTTGTCCATGTCTACGCACCACCTTTAAAAGGAGAGCAGATCACGGGCTGATTGTCAACAAAGGCCACCCTGGATCTAGTCTGCCTTTCACTTTCTCCCAGAAGTCACTTGGCTATCACATTTGCTTTCTGTTTCCTTGTTTACTGTTTTCAGGCCGGGTGAACCTCCTCCACACCTGTCTTTGGCTATGAACTGGCAGCTGCGTTATTCCGTTCTGCTATTCAAACCCATTCACGACTCCCCCTTTCCAGCAAAAGTGTTGATTCATGAAAAAGACAGAACCTGGCACATACTTTTGGAGTTTTTATAAAAGTTTAATTATATTGTTATTTATGCGTTCTGCACAGAATAAGGGCAGGGGAAAGCTACAATGTCTGTGTGAAATTCAGAGGACAAATTTCAAGAGTGAGGTCTCTTCTTCCAGGAATGGAGTTTAGATCATCAAAGGCTTGCCAGCTCCCTTTATCTGCTAGGCTAGCTCACTGCCCCTCCCTTCTTTTTTTTCTGAGACAGGGACTCATTTCACTCAGGCTTGAACTACGTAATAGTCAAGAAAGATCTTAAACTTCTGATCCTCCTGCCTCCACCTTCCTCGGTAGTGAGGTTATAGGCACAAACCACCATGCCTACCGTCAAATTGGGAGCCTAGGCCCCAGCCCCCAGGCCTGGTCTGGACTCCAGATCCCAGAAGGCCAGGTCCTGACCACTCCCTAGGGGTGGGGGTTAGGACCACTCCCCTTGGTATTTAAATAAGTTCCCAAAAGTTGGTCCCTTTTCCTTCCTCCCGGTGGGTGGTCCACAGCTTCCCATTCCCCCTGGGGACACCCAAAAGTGCAGAACTCCCATTAAACCTGGATATTTCTTAATTTGGCTTGTTTTGTCTTGGCTTGATTGGGAATTTTGTGCCGTCAGGGAGCTCGAGTTAGGAAATATTCCTAACACCTACTTATTATGTAGTTCTGGGAACCAAACTCAAGGTTTCATGCTCTACCAATTAGGCTGCATTACCAGCCCATATGTAAATTTTTCATATTTCTTATATGCTTTATGCAAAGAGTTTGAAAATTCCCCAAATTCACAAAATACGGTTTCCTGAAATCCTAACAAACAAAAAAATTTTAAAGATATTATCTTAAAATAATGTTATTTTTTAAATACACAAAGGTTTTGTATACATGTAGTGGTGATCAATATTTCCTCGATATTTCCCATGTTGAAATAGTCTGTTGGAAAGTGGATATCAAGTGGTTTCCCACGCAGGCTCCTGCCCCCCTTCCCCTGCAACCCCTTAGAACGGCTACTCATACCACTGAGCTGGCAGACTGGCCCAAACAGGGGGCTCCGCTTCCATTCGCTGCTGCAGTCTGCAGCACTTTGGAAGGTTTTGCTGGTGTTTTGTCTTTTCCAAGTAGCTTTCCTGGCGTAGCAAGGAGCCCACAGGAAAATCTGACCATCTTCAGGGAACAGCAGAGACTCGGTAGCGGTCACTATTTCTGTGACCCTTTCTTTAGACCTGTAACCGGCTCCTCCAGGCAGATTACACTGAGCTTTTCCCTTCTTACCCTCGTGGCCTACATTCCAGGAGATCAAGCCTGGCACATGCTCATGAATGTGGGTTTTATTTAGAAACATGACCACTTGTGACTGCCCAGTGTCATATTAACAGACAGGCCACCAGCACCATTTGTCCACCAAGAGCCGTTTCATACTTCCTAGCACACACAAGGGGAGAAACTCTCTTCTCACCCAGGAAGGACTGAGCCTTTTGCTCTGCAGAGCTTGGCTTTTGCAAGCGGAAGCTTCATGGTGGTGGCCGAGGACGTGCGTGCCCTGAGGATGGCGGAGGAAGGCAGTGCGGATGCAGATCTCCCAGAATGTGACTGCGATGTCACCAGGCAGGCATCTTCTTGAGTCTCTCTCTTGGGCATAGCTTTAGAGTTACGTGGGGCTCATGGGATAGACACTGGGCTCTTTAGTAGACATGAGTGGCTGTAGGCCCTGGACTCTGAAGAGCTCTTTCTTGGTTTCTTGTTTCTCTATCGGTCATGTGCAGGAGGTTAATCAGATCAGTATTTTAGTTATGTCTGGAGCATACGTATCATGCAGGCATCATGGCTCCAGTGGAGAGGCCAAGACGGGAGCATGATTGAGAAAATGATTCAGCAAGACCACCATCTGCTAGCTAAAGGGTGGCTTCCGATCAGAGTGAAAGTGGGCTAGAGCCGGTTCATTGCTTTGCAGCCAAAAGCTTTCTCTATAGTAAATAAAGCATGTTTCAGAGATGGGGAGGAGGATTTTCCTGCCAGAGAAAAATTGTTTCTATTTGTGTTGGTCGGTCACTTTAATTCATTCATGCATATGTCTTATAAATATATACAGATACTATAATTCAGATCTAAAAATAGGAATATTGCTTATTGTAAATATTGAGTTTGTGATTTACTATATTTAGAATAACAATAACACACTTAGTGGTCTAGAGGTTAGATTTCAGAGTGCTTCCCAAATGATAGGGATCTTTATTTTAAGATTGTTTTAAAAATGTTTTTCTTTTATTGTCTCACCCTTGGATTAATTCTCAAAGGTGGGTGGGATTTATTAATAGCAATTTTGGCTCTCTTATATTTACAATCTCAATTCTATTTGGTGTTGGGCTGCGGATACACTAATTATTTGAAGAAAAGTATGCATGCTATATATTAAATATATATCTGTGTATGTAATTACACACATTCGTGTGTTCTTTTGTGTGGTAGTATTACTGTGATGAACAATTGGATCCAGTAACATGGTGCTTCTCAAGAAGGTCAAGAACTTGAATTATGCTTTGGGCCGAAAGGACGCACATAAATTATAAGGATTTATAAATTAATCATGCTTGTTAAACCCTGCATATGTATGTCATATGTTGGCATCTATGTGAAATTAAGACCCTGAATGCTATCCAAGGGACTGTTGCCCAAATTTCTTGCTTTCTCACAATAAGTAAATAAATGGCTATTCTGACACTGTAAAGATTTCTTTCAAAGAAATAATGCAGAGAAAATGAGACATTTTTTCTGTGCAAGGATGGTTCCTGAAAATATCAAATTTAATAAGCTGTTACAAATAAATGAGGCTTTAAAGTCCACTTCCTCCAAGCCCACATCTGCTCCCCAGCATACATATCCTGCATTGTGCACTTTGTAAGACCATATACTTTTCTGAATATATAAAGGAGACCCACTTAAGTGCTCACCCTTTGACTTTGCTAAATTTATATTAGCTTCAAAGAGGAAGTTGTCCCCAATGGACTATATGAACAAGCATTTCCGTGTCATGACGCCCTTGACGCATTGCACACTAACCGCACTGCCTTGGATCTCATTCAATATTTTACAGGATCCAAGTCCTCTTACTAATTTTTCTGGCCCAATAGAATATTATTTACTCACATCCGTTTGTGCTTTGAATCATGATCTTTGAGTAAAGAGAATCAACTAATTTTAGATCGTTTGATAATGTCAGACTTATTGGGAACATTCATTCTCAAGTAGGTGTTAAAGGTAGAAATGTTAGTTGAAAGTATTTTACTAAGAGTACTAGTTATTAATACTTAGGCATTTTTAAATAAGGTTCAGTTGTGTATAAAACACTGAGCTACATATGGTAGTGGGAGGAATCCAAATGTAGATATTCACCCTCTGAAGCTTACTGTGGAGAAGGCCAGCTAGGACAGGACACAGATGGTGCCAACCAGTACAGTAGGATGTGGAGAAGGCAGGCACTGCAGCCTCCAGGGAACCCTAATGACACTGTGAGACTGTGACAAAATTCCACTCCAAAACCTGCCCAATCCCAATACAGAGAGCCAGTCACGTGGGAGTGGAAGGAAGATGTTCCTCCAGGTCTCCCTTCAGGACAGACTTTCTGCAGTCTGACAGACAGTCACCATTCTGCAGTCCTGGACCAGCGAGACCACTGATAGACAATGTCACTAAATCAAATTCTATGTTCGTGCCATTGTCACTTGCATTCCCTGAGACCTGTATCGGCAACCTTTCCGAAGGTATCATTCATTAACCACCCAAGTGAGTTTTGTCTTCTGAGTGACAGAAACACAGGTGGATGACTTTTGAAAGTGCTTGGAAATATCCAAAGCCAGGAACACGAAGCGCCCCAGAGAAACAAGCTTGACTTCTACTTCTACAGCTAATTAAGGAATTCTCATCGCGAATAAAATTACGAGTGTGATAAACAAGGCTCCACAGTTTCACTCTTGATCAAAAGAGTAGATTGGAAATATGGACATAATTTTTTTTAAGTACACACTTTTTTTTTTGCCAAAAAATATTCTAATACCACCTCACCTGAGAGTGCTTTTAGGAGCTAAAATGTTATTGCATATCGGTATTGCAACCAAACACTTGTAATTAGTCAAGTGCGCATGCTAGCTAGCATGTATAGCTGACCATCTCTATAAAAATCAGTATTCATTTTGTTTCCTAAAATTAAAATGTAATTACATCATTTCCCTTTCTCTCTCTCTCTCTCTCTCTCTCTCTCTCTCTCTCTCTCTCCCTCTTTTTTGAGACAGGGTTTCTTTGAAGTTTTTGGTGCCTTTCCTGGAACTAGCTCTTGTAGACCAGGCTGGCCTCGAACTCACAGAGATCCGCCTGCCTCTGCCTCCCGAGTGCTGGGATTAAAGGCGTGCGCCACCACCACCCGGCTTCGCTTTCTCTTTCTTCCAGCCAGTCCTCTCACGTATTTCCCTTACTGTCTCAAATACATGTTCTTTTTCTTAATTGCCCTTACAGACAACACACAACACATCCCTAAACATAGGAATACAACTGGTTCAATCCGTGTATTGTTACATGCATGTATATGATTTCAGGACTAACCACTTAATACTGAATAACCAATCAGGGTGAGGGTTTCTTCCCCAAGCAAGGCCTGAACAAAGCTGACACCGAAAAGACTTGCTAGGACGGAAGAGGAAAATCTCACAGAACTCCAACACCAGATAAAGAACTACAGGCAAGTAAGGAATGCGGAGAGCAGGATAGAAATCCTTCAGAATCCACTTTTGTTGTAGTGTTTTGAGGTCAGTCCCAAGGAAGACCCGTAACTGTGCCATCAGGATTGGTTTCATTTGAGAGAGGCACGCTGATTTATTGAAACTGGGATGATAGACATAATATCGTCCTTCAATTTTAAGGAACTAGAAATAAATTGATATTCTAGAAATACTTTGATGGTGGAATATTTCTCCAGGACAGTGACTTCCTATGGACAGAGAAGTGTAGAAAATCACTTGAGGTGGTTGCTGAAGGAGCCACACTAGGCTAACAGCACCATGGGGTGATTCTGTATTCTACCTAGAGAAGGATGCTTTAGCATGCTAGTGCCATGGAGATGGAGCATCCAAGTGTACGTTCTGAATCACAGGGAGCATTCTATTGAAGATCTGCTTTTAAATTCCTAACAATCCGAAGTCTCAGCCATCACATGGCTCTTGACATTCTTTTACAAGAAGATACCTTTTCAGTGAGGCCACTTTGATACAGAAACACTTTCTTTTTTATCTGCTGGCTGATCTGATTACTTGCCCTGAGAGCAGTCCCCATGCTTCCTGAGCCAGGAGGAGGAGATCTACACAGAGAGCGGAACTCTACAGGAGCGCTGTGACCAGAACCCCTGGCTGGGCCTCATCATGACCAGCAGCCTGCTCTGTGGTTTATATACAGTCCGCCTGGCCGGACCCTTAACAGGGACTCCTGCTCAGCACCAGTCACGTGATAGAAATGAAGGGGAGGCAGGATCTCTTCCTGTTTTAACCTCCTACTCACACTCTGCCCTCCTGGAGAACGTTGTTTTCAGAACTGCTTCAACTGTCGCCACAGCTGTGACCTTGAGCTGTCCCCTCTACGCCCTTGCTTTGTTGTTTATGTGCCTGTGTGCATTTCTCCCCCTTTTCCTCTGTGTTGACTTCTTCCTCTACCTCTAAGTACATTATAAGGTTTGTTTCCCATGATGAACTATCTTCATTACGTGCTTTAAAAAAAATAGATCCTTCTAGAAGGTCCATGACTTACGCCCTCACCTTTATTGCCTACTTTTTTAAAGTCATTAATTATAAGACTAAAAGACATGACACCAGAGTGTGGATTGTAGTATGATTATCGTTTACTGTAACAGCTAATATCCACTTATGAGTGAGTACATACCATGTTTGTCTTTCTGAGTCTGCGTTTCCTTACTCAGGATGATTTTTTTTTCTAATTTTGTCCATTTGTCTGCAAACTTCATGATGTGATCTTTTTTAACAGCTGAGTTAATACTCCATTGTATAAATGTACCATATTTTCTTTACTGATTCTTCGGTTGAGAGGCATCTAAGCTGTTTGTAGTTCCTGGTTATTATGAATAAAGCTGCTATGAACATAGTTGAGCAAGTTTCCTTTTGGCAATCGCTGAGCCTGTATGAGTTTTAGCTAGGTCCTCTGACTATATGTTATGGTTGTGTAGTTTGGTGTTCTTGTGGGGTGCCTAGCAATAGGAGTGGGGGTGTCTCCGACTCTTTTAACTACTCTTGGAGCCCTTCTCCTCCTACTGAGTTGCCTCATCCAGCCTTAGTGTGATGGTATATACCAGGACTTATTGTAGCATGTTATACTATGTTGATCCCTGGGAGGCCTGCTCCTTTCTGAAGGGAATGAAGGAGGAGTCTGATGTGGAGGAGTGGAGAGTATAGGAAGAGGGGGAAAGGGAGAAACTGTGGTTGGGATGTAATATATGAGAGAAGTATAAATTAAAAAGAGGGGGCCTGGTTAAGAGCACTTGCTCCTTGCTATTCCAGAGGACCTGGGTTGAGTCTAAGAACCCACACATATCACAGGCTCTAAACTGAACACAGTGTTCAGGGGCTCTGAAGTCTTCCTGCCTCTGCAGGCATTTGCACAAGCATAGTGAGCAGAATGATTTACATCTCCTTATCATAAGCATCTTAGATATGTATCCAACCCCTGAATGAAGGCTCGCTCAGGGCCTGCAGAGCCCTTTTGGCTGTTAAACATGAGCCCCTCTCTCCAATACTGTTTATAATACTGTGTAGCATAGTGCTAGTTCCCAAATGTCAGCCTTTGTAAGAACCACATTTATTTAAAATGCCATTTCTATAGTTTTATCCCTGGAGAGTCAGACTCCCTAGGACTGGAGTGCAGGAGTCTGAACGGAGTTGAGACAGCCCTGGTATAAGCTCCTGTTTAAAATGACTGTCACAAATCACAATCCCAGAGAACCTGACACCCGTTTTTGAGCATCCCATATTTGGTATACATTTTACTTTTCTAGTCTTCCACCTTCTTTTTAAAAATCCCTGTGTGTGTATATGTGTGTGTCCGTCCAGAGACTGACATCAGCTGCCTCCTCGACTACCTTCTACCTTTTTGAGATGGTGTCTCTCCCTCAACCTGGAGCCCACGTATTTAGCTAGGCTGACTGGCTGCCATGCTGTGGGGGGGAGCCCCTTGACTCATGTCTATAACACTAGGATTTAGGCATGAGTTAGCTCACCTGACTCTCTGTGGAGCTGAGGGGCAAAACTCAGGCGACCTCACCAGCTGCAGCATCTCCCTAGTCCCCTCCCTCATTTCTGACTGTTTTTTTTTAAGTCCTCCTTTAAGAAACTTAAAATAAAACTAATCTTTTTTTTTTCTCAATCAATACCCATTCGAAGCTTCCACTCTATGCCTATCAATTTAATTAATGATATAATCTCATTCCTCACTCCTGGATCTTAGAACTGCATTTCTGTGTGTTTTTGTTAAGGGCCCTCAAGTACCAGGTAAGCCTGTTTCTCCCAGGCTGTTTCTCTTCCTCCAAGTACAAATTGTGTTATTTGTGGGAATTACTTCTGCAAAGGCCACGGAGTCACATTTACATTATTTTAACTGTATTGAGTATAATAGTTGTAAATATTTCCTGAATGTCGTCCCTCACTGAGCACTCTCCATCCCCCACTTATTTACACTTTATAAATCCTTGTGTAGTCTATGAAATCTCTTTTCATAAATTGAGGATACAAGACATACAGCAGACCCACACTACCCGTAAGGAACTGAGCCAGGACGAACCAGGGCAACTTGGCTTTATGCCCATCATTCACATCTGCACATGAGGACAGCACAGAGCAGGGCCTTTCGCCATCTCATTGACTCTTGATGTGTCCACTTCTCTGCCCACAGGGTGAAGAAGCTCAAGGAGACCCTGGTGGCCGTGCAGCAGCTGGATAAGAACATGGGCAATCTGAGGACCTGGCTGGCCCACATTGAGTCAGAGCTAGCCAAGCCCATTGTCTATGAATCCTGTAACTCTGAGGAAATACAGAGGAAGCTGAGTGAGCAGCAGGTAGGGTTGCTAAGCTGCGGCGCACACATCCTCTTGGCCAGAAGGATGGGGTGGGTACAGGATGTTGACTTAGGATAAAAGTTGGGGAGGAAGATAGGCGGGACTGGTGGTGAGGGGCAGAGCTTTGTGTAAGAGAGTGGTGGGGTCAGGTGGGCTCTGTAGCATTGCAGAATTGACTCTTTAAAGGTGTCTGTGTTGTCCTAGAGTTAGTGACAATGGTTCTCCAGGAAGCAATCTAACACAAGAAAGGGTTATCCAAACCGTCACCTGATGACTTCCTTCTCCGTGGACCCACCATTTAGACAGAAGCCCTTGACTTACTGTAGGGTGCTCAGAGAAAGACAGCGGTGCAGATTGAAGGCTTCAGTAATCAGTTCTGTCCTTCGAGGGGGGACTGTGTGATCTTCAGATAGTAACGTCACCTTTATGTACACAGGAAGGGCAGCGCAGCTCCCTGAAATAAAATACATAACCCAGAGAAGCAAAGGAGGATGTCCCACAAGCAGAGGGGATTGGTGTTTCCTACCTCCCTTACTTATTCCTACTAACCGTATCGGATTCCACTTGCCAGCCATGAACATATTACCTGATGTCTTTATTATCTTTGAGGATTCTACCCAGGCTTCACTTCCCTCTGTTAACAGTTACATCGTGGAGGCCAAATTGTTTGGCTTAAAAAAAGAGAGAGAGAGAGAGAAAATACTTTTCAAATTCTTTTGGCACGCTTATTTGGGAGGGAAGGAATAAATGACAGTGATACTAACAATAGCTGATAATCCCCACTGATGTTTGGCCAGAGGCTGGAAACTGCTCTAAGGCTTTTGCATGTTTTTTTTATTATTTCTTTTATTTTTTGAAATTATATTTACATCACCTCCCTCTCTACTTTCTTCTCTCCGAGCCCTCCTTCGTACCTCTCCTTGCTCTCTTGGTCTCTTTTTTTCACTAATTGTTGTTACATGCATGCGTGTGTGTGTGTGTGTGTGTGTGTAATCAGCACTGCAGTCTCTCTCTTCCTGTGTGTATGTGTGTAAGTATACATATGCTGGCCATTTGATATTGGATAACCAATTGGGATACTCTTCCCTCTAGAGGGCTATTTCTCCTACCCACAGTATTCCTTCATTGCCTGTTCTTTGTATAGGGTTGAAGCCTCAGGTTCTTTCCCAGTTCTTAAGATATCTGCTATTGTTCTCTGTGTTTGCCTCATGTTTCATCAGCCATGTTGGTGAGAATTTGGGTTTAGCTGCTGACATTCCTGGGAGACACAGTCCCACAGCAAACACTCTGATCCTCTGGCTCTTACAATCTTTCTACCCCACCTCCCTTTGGAGATGTTCCCTGAGCCTTAGGTATGGGAGTTGTTTTGTAGATGTATAAGTGAGGACAGGGCTCTGTGTTGAATTAGCATACTTACTTAATTTTCGCAAACAACTGTGCACTAGTTAGAATAGGCGTGAAAGTATAGTCCTAGATACTGAGTTTATTATATATTATTTTTTTGTTCCTTGACCGTTCCTGACTTTTGGTGTTGGGTTTTATACTAAAATTACCATTGTTTAAAACCCATTTCCACTGAGACATTTTCAGTTTTTATAAGATTAGTGACTTCTGTGAGTGATGTTTGAGATTTTGATGATTGTATTGGGAGGGTCTTGGCTGGCTTTCAGAACCCCCACCCACATTCTCCTGGAGAACCTGGTAAGGTGTGTACCAGGGGTGAGAAATGAGAACTGATGACCAGTTTTGTCGACTCGTTCTTACTACGTGCAGGTAGGCAAGGTCTCCAGCATTTAAGGGAGCCTCTTACATGAAGGAAAAGACCATAGTTAACAGTGTAAATAAAATGTAAAGGGAAGAGAAGAAACAACAGAAAATAGAGTATGTATATGTGTGTATATGTACATGTGTGCCTATATGTACGCATGCGTGTGTGTAAGGTTTTTTTAAATACTCCCAGAAATGAGAGGTTTTACATTAGAAATAAAAGATACTATTGCATTTTCCAAAAGGAGCATTCAAGATTGATCTTCTCCTACATATAAAATGAAAAGATCAAGAACATGAAAAAAGGCGATAAAGAATAAAATTAAAGAGTTAAATGTCTAAATCCCAATATCCAATGCAATTATTTCATAAAAGTCACCAAAATCTTTTTCAATGAAGGAAGAAATTATTAATTAATTAAAGTATTAATAAAAAAATCCCAAATAGAAAACACACATTTTCAGATCATAAAGATCTATTATAAATGCCTAGGAAAATTGGAAACACAGAAAACCATTTCAGCCTTTTCAGGTTAGGAAGGCATTGTTCTGATGGACGATTTCGGGGATTCCAGTCTATGGGTCCTACAGCTCTGCTGCTGTGGAGGAAAAGTGCACTGTGGAAAGAGAGACTCAGGAGAACTGTTGACCTCCTAGCTTCCAAGATGCATGAAAGAGAAGTCGGGAGGAGCTGGAGCCCCAATACCCTTTACAAGGCTATGCCCCCAGAGTCCCCAAGACTCTGCCTATTAGAGGTCCTGCTGCCTCCCAGTATTGCTGCTGGCCAGTGACCAAACCATTGACACACAGGCCTTTGGAGAATATTTTAGAACCAAATTATAGAAAAGCCCAAGGGAGGGAAATAACGAATAGTTTTGATTCACAGTTTCTGCAGTTAACATGAGTTCATATGTTGAAGTTGGATAAAATCCAGTTTCCTGCTTTTTATCAAAAGCTTTCTATTTCTTTCCTCCATTTAAAACTCTGCTCCAAGGGAAGTAGTGATGATCTCATTCAAGAAAGAAAACCTGAGTTTCTTAAACCACAGTAACCTCTTGATATTGTCTGGTGCGTTTGCAGATCTGTGATGCTTAAGTCTCAGTTCTGAAGGGGGAGCTACTCATAGCTGCGCATAAGTTGATTGTCTGATCAATTGGAACAAAAGTGATGTATTAGTAGAGACTGTGTGTGTGTGTGTCTGCCTGTCTGTCTGTCTCTGTGTGTCTCTGTGTGTGTCTCTCTCTCTCTTTCTCTCTCTCTCTCTCTCTGTGTGTGTGTGTGTCTGTCTGTCTGTCTGTCTGTCTCTGTGTGTGTCTCTGTGTGTGTCTCTCTCTCTCTGTGTCTGTCTGTCTCTGTGTGTGTCTCTGTCTCTCTCTCTCTGTGTGTGTGTGTGTGTCTGTCTGTCTGTCTGTCTCTCTCTCTCTCTGTGTCTCTGTCTCTCTGTCTCTCTCTCTGTATGTGTGTGTGTGCCACAGCATGCATGTGGCATTCATAGGACAGTCTCCAGTCTACTGTTCATCCTCACCTTTGATGTTTGACACAGGGTCTCTTGTGATGCAAGGTCTCTTGTAGTATATGTGTACACTGAGTATACATGTTAGCTGGCCCACAAGCTTCTGATGATGGTCCCGTTTCTGCCTCCTACCTTGCTATGGAGCTCTGGCATTACAGATCATGCTGCCTAGAATGTCTGGCTTTGCATGGTTCTGGGGATTCAAACTTAAGCTATCACATTTGTGTGGCAAGCACTTTCCTGTTGAGCCATCTCCCCAGCCCAATCCAGCATTCATTTTTTTTTCACTCACCACTAAACCAGTTTTACTCTTAGAGTAGTATGTGCATGTGCATGTGTGTGTGTGTATTTGTCTGCCTACAGGCATCAATAGAAGTCAAAAGGGAGCACTGGGTCTCCTTGAGGTAATGTTTCAGGTATTTGTGAGCCTCCCAAAGTAGGTGATGGGGTCTGAACTCTGTCCCTCTGGTAGAGTAGCAAGTATTCTAAACCACTGAGCCTTCTCTCCAGTCCCTAGTGTGATCCATTTTATCTGATCAGTTAGTATTTTGACACTTCTCACAGAATATTTCCAGATCTGTCTTCTCATATTGTACCTTGAGCTTCCGAAGTGTCATAGATAAGGCTCGGCAAACTTGCTCATTCACAAAAGTGAAATGCAATCACGGATGGCAGAGCCATTTAGGAGTTGGTGAGCATGGCTATGGGTTCTCTCATCTATTTACACAGACGTCACAAAAAAGCACACTTCATTCCCCGGCAGGAGCTTCAGAGAGACATCGAGAAGCACAGCACGGGTGTCGCCTCCGTCCTCAACTTGTGTGAGGTCCTCCTGCATGACTGTGATGCTTGTGCCACCGAGGCTGAGTGTGACTCCATCCAGCAGGCCACTCGGAACCTGGACCGGCGGTGGAGGAACATCTGTGCAATGTCCATGGAAAGGAGACTCAAGTGAGTTGGGATGTGCAGCTACAAAGCAAACAAAACAAACAAAAAGGCTCCATCCATCTTCCCATCCATTGCATCCATAGTTTGCTATTTTCCATTGGTTAGAAAGTCCAAAAATAGCCTTAGCTTCCTGAAATTGCCACTACCTACATGTAACTGGAAATATAAGTAGGCATAGTGGTAATAGAACAGGCCAATTTACATTGGAACTAACACTTTAAATATTACCTAGAAAAACTAAAGTCTGCCCTTAAGAAGTAAGTATAACATTATAGGATTGGTAGTTAGAGAAGGGCAACGTTCTTTTAATAAAATTCCACTCCTCATAGTGTTAAATGAAATAAGCCAGGCTCAAAAAAGGATAAATATTTCATGTCATCTCTAGATCTAGGTGTAGCACAAATAATAAAATCTCAGAGACAGAAATTGGGGTTCAACCTGAAGATCAGAAAAGCAATGCAGCCAACCACTGGTTCTTAATTCTACCTCAAACCGAAATGGCGATCCTGCCTCCAGGAATCTCACAATGAGACTGTGTGAGAGCTGTCTCCTCCTGTCTTACATTCCTCTCTAGTGCTGGGATTAAAGGCATGCATTACCACCACCCAGCCCCTATAACTAGTGTGTGTGACACCAGTGCCTGATCTGTATGGCTGACCAGTGTACTGTTTTATTCTCTGATCTTCAAGCAAGCTTTATTTATTAAAATACAAACAAAATCTCTACATCTAGGTTTAGAAATCTAGATGTAAGTGTATAAATCTAGATTTGAATGTATAGATAACACACATAAAGCTCCATTTAAGTGTAGAAATAACATACAGGTTTATACCCAGGACATGAGAGTAGAAAGGGGACTATGGGAGGAGGAAGGAGTTGAGAAGAAGGGGGAAGAAGAAGGGATAACAGATTATACGTGACCCGGATGTGGAAGGAAGTATTTAGGAGAAAAGGGGCCAGCAAGAGTGGGAGGGGCTGTGGGAGGTCTTAGGGGAGCAAAGAAGAAGCCTCGTGGCGCACATATGTGAAAACGAGCATTACAATGAAGTTTCTGTGCTACTTTTATTGAATAATAAACACTTTTAAGCCCTTTGAAAAATGACAGTGGCAAAAAATTCCTTCTAGATTGCTACAAAATTACCTCAGTGGCCTAAAGCCATGCTGCCCTTTGGCCAGTCCTGAAAGCTCTGTTGTCTTTCAGGGATAACTGTTATCCCTTTCAGTCTGATGTTGGCCTTAAGGGAAATTTCCAACTTCAGTTCTATTTAAGGGGTACACTGGCCTGAACGCACTGCCTGCATACAGGGTTTCTAACCTCCCGTGCAAACACCAGGGCTGCTTGTGTATTGTACTTTCATATCCAATTTGACTTCATTCCAAGTTCAGAGCTGCAGGCCATCTTTTAAACCAGTAGCTCCAACAGTTGGCTGTCTTTTTCTCTGGGCGCTTTGGCTCAAAGCTGCTAGGGTGCCAACAGTTGCTTGTTTGGCACCCTTAATCCTGTTGGAGGCGTCATAGGGTTCTGATCCTCAGCATCTTTAATAACGGGGTGCGTTCTTCCATCATCTGCCTCAGAATTGAAGAGACATGGCGGCTGTGGCAGAAGTTTCTGGATGACTATTCTCGTTTTGAAGACTGGCTGAAGATTTCGGAAAGGACGGCTGCATTCCCCAGCTCTTCTGGGGTGCTCTATACCGTTGCCAAGGAAGAGCTGAAGAAGTTTGAGGTGATTCGTAATTCCAAATATTCACTGTTTATTCTGCTGTGACACTAGTGAGCTGGTAGCTGATGCTTGAGGGCACAAACTGACTAATGTGCCTCGTGTTATCTGTTCAATAGCTGGGGGATGACTTGGTAGCCATGGTAGCATGCCTTGTGCATAGACAAAGATTGGTGAAGATTGTCAGAATTACAAATAAGATAATAATAAAAGTGTTAGCCAGATACAGTGGCAATTTTTTATGATTCCAGCACTCAGGAGGTTGAGGCAGGAGGATCTCAAGTTGATCTACCTTGGCCTGTGTAGTAATGTCATGTCTAAAGAAGGAAGAGCAGGGAGGAGAGAGGAAGGGAAAAGAACCTCTTAGAAAACAAGACTCATGATCCTCCCCAAACCTCATGGCATTATTCTTAAGTCAGAATTCTTTAGAATCGTCTATTTCCTCTAAGATTAAATATAACTGTTCCATAATATGAAAATCTCATGTAAATGTATTCTTTCAATTATTTCAACCTAATTAGTGTGTGTATAGATAAACGTTATGAAGAAGAAGACCAAGCAGAGTCAGGAGGAAGGGAAGGCGGAACACACTGGGGGATGGAGGCCATGAGAGCTAAGCAGATTGAAATGGCTGTACAGAAACTTACTTCGCATGCTAGCTCAAAACATCAAGTCATCCGATATATATAAGAATGATTCTGATCACTGGTGACATAAAGTGAGCCTCAGAATCGAACAAAATATTGTCATCATAACTCACTTTGAATACAGCAGCAGAGGGCGGTACTCTCTTGGGTCATGAAGACTTTTAAATCACCAAGAGATGAAAATAACAGTGCTTAGTTATGTGTAGGAAGGGATCATTAGATCATCCCTTACACACGGCTTGCCTTCTTCACGATCTCAGGTCCGCTCTGTGCGACCCTGAATTCCTGCCACTCCTGAATCTGATTCCCGTAGATATTGGTGTGGTGAAACAAGCCACTGTATACACACATCCACATATATACGTGTGACTGTACACCCACTGTAAGGGGTTCTGACATATTCTAATCAGTCCTTACTTGTGCCTTTCTAGTAATTTTCCCCCAGCCCTCCTCAAGATGTTTATAAATAAAGCTATCATTTCGGCTAGATTCATAAATAACTCCATTTTTCTCTTGCAACATCAGTGAACCAAGTCTTGAGCTACTGGAGGAAAAATGGAATTTCTTCTTGTTCTTGTCTGACTTACAGGTCTGAATCCTAGATGGAGAGCCATCTGATTATAATAGTATTTGATGCGATGTGGAATAAGTAAGAGGGACTCTGAATAGATCCATAGGAAACTCTACCACTAAATCCAGAAAAAGAAAATGCCTCTGTTTTCTCTATCTAAAAGTCACCATAAACTGCCAAAGAATGCAGGTCACTTGAGGGCTGGTGGAAGTGACCCTGTCCTGTGTCTTGTAGCGCTTTGCTTTGTAAAGGTTAAACCTTTCATTATTGGCTTACACCACAAAGCAGATTATATGAGATAATTCTTGATGCTATTTTGGACTCATATTTTATGAAAGAAGCTACTCATATGGTCAGCACTGAAATAATTGATTTTTTAATCACTTCTCATGATTCTTATACTTAATTATATTACAGATAGAAAATGTCACAGAAACAAAATTCTGCTTTGAAATTATCCATTTAATTGCATAAGTGTTTGGGAAGGCTCTGGGTGTGCTAGGATTCTGGTCCTGGATGTGCTAGGATGCTGGTCCTGGGTGTGCTAGGATTCTGGTCCTGGATGTGCTAGGATGCTGGCCCTGAGTACTAGGATGCTGGTCCTGGGTGTGCTAGGATGCTGGCTCTGGGTGTGCTAGGATGCTGGCCCTGGGTGTGCTAGGATGCTGGCCCTGGGTGTGCTAGGTTGCTGGTCCTGGGTGTGCTAGGATGCTGGCCCTGAGTACTAGGATGCTGGCCCTGAGTACTAGGATGCTGGCCCTGGGTGTGCTAGGATGCTGGTCCTGGGTGTGCTAGGATACTGGCCCTGAGTACTAGGATGCTGGCCCTGAGTACTAGGATGCTGGTCCTGGATGTGCTAAGGTACTGGCCCTGGATGTGCTAGGATGCTGGTCCTGAGTACTAGGATTCTGGTCCTGGGTGTGCTAGGATGCCTGAGTGGGCAGATCTATACTTTGATTTACTATGGCAACAAAAGTTGAACCTGCCTTAGAACTTCCTAAATTTCCAGAACTGCAGATAGATAGGTATTCTTTTTTATTTTTATTTTTTCATATTACATACTATCCCCAGTTCCCCCCCTCCCCTTCTCCTGCCAGTCATTTACCCCCATCCCACCCCCATCCACTCCTCAGAGAGGGTAAGGCCACCTTTGCGGGATCAATAAAATCTGATATACCAAGTTGAGGCCGGACCAAGCCCCTCCCCCCGTATCAAGGCTGATTTTTCTAAAAAGCCTGTTAATATGCCCAAGATAAGTCCTGGTCCCACTGCCTCCCATGCCCCCCCCCCAACAGATCAAGCCACATAACCATCACCCACATTCAGAGGGCTTAGTTTGGTCCCATACAGGATCCACAGAGTCAGGGTGTTCCCACTAGCTCAGGTTAGCTGTTTCTGTGGGTTTCCCAATCATGATCTTGAACCCACCCCCTGCCTTGCTCGTACAAAGCAGCTCTCAGAAGGCACACGTTCACAGGACAGGTGTGTGGTCCTGTGAGCAATGTGAGGAGCCAACGAAAACTGAAGAGAGAGATGGACATGAGCCCAGGTCAATGAAGTATTCATATATAACCTTTGGGTTGGGGCTGGGATAAGAATCAGTCACAAACCATGGTGCATGAGTTTAGGGTGAAACCATCTCTCATTTTGATAGATGTTTGTTTGCCTAGTGCTGTGCACTGCAGCAGGGACAGAGGAGGTGCTAGCAACTGCAGGATTTCCGCTACATGCTGTGTCCTCCAGGGCAGAGCATCCGTGGCATATGCCAGGATAGCAGCTCTGCCATCTTTCATGGAGGCTGATTCATCAGCAGAGAACTCGGACCTGCTTCAAACTAGTTTTTTGTTTTTGTTTTTTTAAATGGAAAGTTACTAAACTGATTTTCTTAAAAGCAAGGTTAATAGCTTGCTGGAGAGGCACTTCTGCCAAAGATGGTTTTAGTTTGATTCCTAATGGATAAAGGGATTCAGGTGATTTCTGAATCTTTAGGAAATTACATCTTCTGCAACTGAACAGTGCCACTTTAAATATCATTTCTCACAGGAATCTTGAGCACCTCCATTTGATGTGTAATCACATGTATATAATTTTGTAATGGTTACTCTGATGGGAAAATTTGTTTCTGGGTTATTATATATTTTTGTTTTTCGATACAAGGACTCATGTAGTCCAGGCTAGCTTCCAGTTCCCGGTGTAGCCTAGGATAACTTTGATCTTCTGCTTCTCCTGCCTCCTCCGACTCCAGAATGCTGGGATTACAGATTTGTGCCATCACACATGGCTTAACTTTATCAATCATTTTGAAAATTACATTTTATGTGTATGCATGCATGTACATTACATGTGTGATGTTTTTGCATATATACCCATATGCAAATGTATATGTGTACATTTTGTTTATGTATGTATTTATTCATAAATACAATGGTTCCTTATAGTTCTGTGTTTTCTTTTTCTTTTTCTTTTTTTTGGATTTTTCGAGACAGGGTTACTCCGTAGATTTTGGTTCCTGTCCTGGAACTAGCTCTTGTAGACCAGGCTGGCATCGAACTCACAGAGATCTGCCTGCCTCTGCCTCCTGAGTGCTGGGATTAAAGGCGTGTGCCACCACCGCCTGGCTAGTTCTGTGTTTTCTTTCTGGCTCTTGATTGATCTGCTGTGTCTCTGGTAGGGTCACTTCTGTCCTCCCTGACTCTGCAGTATGAAAACCAAGAGACATAACCCAGAGTCCTGCAAGGATCTCCCACACTGATTCACTTCTTTGTGGCCCCAGGCTTTCCAGCGGCAAGTCCACGAGAGCCTGACCCAGCTAGAGCTGATCAACAAGCAGTACCGCCGTCTGGCCAGAGAGAATCGCACCGACTCTGCGTGCAGCCTCAAGCAGATGGTCCATGGAGGCAACCAGCGATGGGATGACCTGCAGAAGCGCGTCACCTCCATCCTGCGCAGACTCAAGGTTCTCGTTAAGCCTTGTCTGATATGTAGAGACTAGTGGACAAGCCCAGGCAGTAGTGTGGCATGCTCTTGGGGACAGTGGGAGTTGGAATGGCCGGAGGGAAGTGGTTTGAAGATACTTTAGCGTGCTTCATGTTGGTGAGGAATGGACTTCCCAGAAGGTTGGAATTGGCTGGGCTTTATCAGTGTGTGACTATGGATGTCTTAATACCTAATGTCTGCCTTTCTTTCCAGCATTTTATTAGCCAGCGGGAGGAGTTTGAGACTGCACGGGACAGCATTCTTGTCTGGTTGACAGAGATGGATCTACAGCTCACCAATATTGAACATTTTTCTGAATGTGATGTTCAAGCTAAAATAAAGCAACTCAAGGTAATGAGTCAGTTATTCTGTAGGTTATCAGTGTGTACAGACACTGAAAAGGGAAATTCTTTGGTGTAGAGTATAGGAGAGAGCTTTTAAAAATTAGTTCTTTGTGATTAAGAAAATATTCAGAAGATTCTAAAGATAGTGAATTTAAGTTGGAAGAGCTAGTTAGTAATAAGCCTGAACAATAGACCAGTTTATAATTAATATAAGCCTCTGTGTGCTTATTTGGGACTGAACAACTGCAGGACTGGCAGGACAGAAACTGCTGTTTTCAAGTGAGCATCTATCGCTCGAAACTTATTCCCATGATATCTCTCTTTGAAATCTGTAAGTTGGAGACTATACTTTTGATTCCTGGCAACCCAGACTCGAATAATCACACAAAACCATATTAGTTACAATACTGTTTGGCCAGTGGCTCGGGCATATTCCTAGCTAGCTTTTACATTTTAAATTAACCCATTTCTATTTTGTAATTTTCCACAAGGCTTATGATTTGTTACCTCACATCCTCCTTCTTGGGTGACAACATGGCATCTGCCTGACGCTGCCTTCTTTCTCCCTGCCCTCAGTTTAATTTTCCACACCTAGCTCTATTCTGCCCTGCCATAGGCCAAAGAGGCTTCTTATTAACCAATGGTAATAAAACATATTCACAGCATACAGCGGGGAATCCCACATCAGAAATCATATATAGCATGAGGGCAAATGATCATTCCCGGATCCCTTGCTTTTCTATCAGTCTAAACTGATGCACTGACGCTTATGTTCCAAAACAACAAAAGAATCATGTGAGACCCTGTGGCCTCCCTTAGTCTGATGTACGTTATGTGAAATAAATAAAAATAAATAAATAAAAATGTTCATATCACACCATCATTTTTACCTGGAGTCACCAGCACCATTGATACCATCTGTCAATATTTCTCTGTTATTTACCCACACTATCTATTTATTTATTGACAAAGGCTCTTTGCTAATGTCTCCATTTCTGATCCCACTCTGCCTTAGCATTATATTTTACTTTAGAAAACAGTTGCTCCATCTTTGGCTTGTCTTTGAATACAGTAAGTCAGATATCCCCTATGTAGTCTCTCTGACAGGGTGAGAAATGTGTCTTTTAGTATGATATCATTCAAGCTGTGTAAAATTCACATTGTATCTGTACCCTTAGGCCTTCCAGCAGGAGATCTCGCTGAACCACAATAAGATCGAGCAGATCATTGGCCAAGGGGAGCAGCTGATAGAGAAGAGCGAGCCCCTAGATGCAGCTGTCATCGAGGAGGAGCTGGACGAACTCCGACGCTATTGCCAGGAGGTCTTCGGACATGTGGAAAGATACCACAAAAAACTGATCCGCCTGCCTGTATGCTGCAATGATTTCTTTCTCATTAAATCTAGAGAGAAGTAGCTGTGTGGGATTAGGTAGCATAACACAGTAATGAGTCCAGTATTTGGAAGCAGAAAATCTGGGTTTGTTCCAAGCTTTGATACCACTATCTATGTAACCTGGGACAAGTTGCTTTAGCTCACCTCAGTTTTCCCAGCTTTAAAATGGACTTATTCACAGTCACTACCTTGTAGGGAGAACTGCTTTTTTTCATTCAGCGAGTGACTGTCTAGTTTTATAAAGACTTGGGCAGTCTTTGTGGCTCACCTCCTCTATGAAAGATGAAGTAGCTTTAAGGAAAGATGAGGAGATGAAGTAAGAGATGTGAGCAATTGCTCAGCTCATGAGATGATTTTTGAATAAATCTTTTCCCTCCATGCTTTTTTTCCTTGTCCCCACAATTTCATCTCATTTGTACTGGTTTTCTTAACCAAACATTTGAAATTTTCTGTGGTAAAAACATGTTTTATGGCTAGCATATGGGCCTCAAACTGTTATGTGCCAGTTGAATTGGAGGCATGCTACTTGATCCTTTATTTGTATTATTTTTATTTCATTTTAAATTAATATTATTTAATTTCCTATAATGATTCCTTGGAGTGAGTTTTATTAGAGTCCCTACCAATGATAAAACAGAGATTGAAATAGATGAATACATAAGGTATTTTGAAAATGTCTTAGTTAGGCTTTCTATTGCTGTGAGGGGATACCATGACCACAAGTTCTCTTATAAAGAAAGAACATATAATTGAGCTGGCTTACATTTTCGGAGGTTTGGCCCATTATCATCATGGTGCAATGTGGTGGCGTGCAAGCAGACATGGTGCTGGAGAAGTAGCTGAGTCCTACATCTTGACTGGCAGGCAACAGGAAGTGATCTGACTCACTGGGTATAGCCTGAGCCTAGTTCACCTCAAAGCCCACTCCCACAGGGACACACTTCCTCCAACAAGGCCGCACCTACTTCAACAAGGCCACACCTCCCATTAGTGCCACTCCCACTGGGGGCCATTTTCCTTCAAACCGCCACAGGAAGTAATCAGAAAGTTCTTCCATATATGTTGATAAAGTTGACTCCGTGTGGTCAGCAGGATGTGCTGGTGTATGCTGAAAGTCACACCTCTTTGGAGTAAGAGGAAACTCCTCTTCCTGCAGTAACAGAGCTGGTGTGACTTCCCTTTTAGCTACCGGATGATGACCATGACCTCTCAGATCGAGAGCTAGATCTCGAAGACTCCACGGCTCTTTCAGACCTACGCTGGCAGGACCCCTCTGCAGATGGCGTGCCCTCCCCACAGCCTTCCTCCAACCCCTCCCTCTCCCTCCCTCAGCCCCTCCGGAGTGAGCGGTCAGGGCGAGACACTCCAGCCAGCGTGGACTCCATCCCCCTGGAATGGGACCATGATTATGATCTCAGTCGGGACTTGGAGTCAGCATCGCGGACTCTGCCCTCAGAAGATGAAGAGGGAGAGGACGGCAAGGAGTTCTACCTCAGGGGAGCAGTTGGCTTGTCAGGTAGGAGAGCAAACTTCGTGTCGAGAATCCATGGGAAGGACACACTAGCTACCTGGACTCGGCTTCCCTGGAGATGTGTTATATAAGTGCTGTGTGTATCCATGGTCACTCAGGGACATCATAGGACACCTGTCCCAGGGTGGAATAGAGCATGCTGAGTGAGACAAGAGGGATAATGATGAGTCTGTGAGGTGGACACAGCAGTGCAGAGGAAGAGGAGAGAGAGGAGCCCCTGCCGGGTTTGTCATCAGCCATGGTGCTTCGGGTCATCTGAAGTGTGTCAAGAATGCTAAGATTGTGTTGGAAAGCATAGAGTGGGCACAATGGAAACCGGAAAAGCAAACAAGGGTCTGGCTGTGAAGTGACCAGTTCACTATGGAGAGGAGTTTGGCCCTTATCCTGAAGGCTATGGGGAGCCACTGGAAGAAGAAAGAAGAGGTGACCAACCGCATATTTCCTTAGTTTATTTGTACATAGGCTCCATGGGTAGAGTATAGATTGGGAATAATAGAGTTTAGATGGATGTTGTTAATGAACATTGATGATGATCTATAAGCCTGGATTAAGGAAACAGCCCTAGGGAGGGTGATGGATCATGAGAAATGAGTGCCCCCCTAGCAGCCAAGTGGAGAGAGATGGAGGAGACTCTGGGTTAGGCAGCTAAGTGGTCCTGGGCTCTGAGAAAAATGAGAAAAACATGGTGTGCCTGGGCGAGGGAAGCAAGATGCAAAACAGTGGAGGTACAGACGTCAGTTGTATTTATCCCTCTTTTGAGGTATTTATAGAACTTCCAGACTCTACCATTTAGAAATAGGTGTGTGGGTCTAGATCTCTATCTAAAGACACATATTAGGTAGGACTTCTACTTCTAACTAGGGGTTCTCAGAGTGCATGGGGAGAATGGTGTAAATAGAGCATCTAGAGAGAAATAGGGGAGAGACAGACCTAAGAGAACCTTACCGAAGGTAACCAGAAGCGGTACATAATCAGAGAGGAGTGTTTGTTGCCTGTGCCATGTGCTATGTGGCCGTCAGCCGGTATGACTAGCAGACACTGAATTGTGACTGCTGGGATTGAGGCTGACTATTGACAGAAAATGCATTTAAAGGCATGGAGCAAATTTCAGAACTTGGAACAAAGAATGAACACAAGCTATCAGTACTGTTCATATTGATTACATAGCATATTTTAGCATTAAGCCCATCTACCTGTTTATTACTATTCTAACATGGCCATTAAGCCTTTAAGTTTTCATATACAGCTCACATACAGATATAAAGCTGCCTTTGAGAAAATTCCTGTTCTAATCCAGGCATAGTGTCATGCAGTTGTTATGCTAACGTTCACGAAGTAGAGACAGGAGGATCAAGAGTTCAGGGCAATCCTCTGCTCCTGTATTAGTTCCTTTTCTGAAACTATGATAAAACACCATGACCAAAAGCAACTTAAGGAAAAGGAGTTTATTTTGGTTTCTGTTTCCAAAGGGATTCAGGTCCATCATGCCCAGAAGGCATGGCGTAAGAGTAGGAGCAAGACCCTAGCTGGTTACATTGTCATCCAGACACAGGAAGCAGAGCCCGAGAACAGGAAGTGGGATGAGGTGATAAACTCATCAAAGCCCGCCCCCAGTGATGTACTTCCTCTAACAAGGCTCCATCTCCTAACAGTTCCACAGCTTTCCCCCAAAGCACCACAAACTGGGGACCAAATACTCAGATACATGAGCCCATGGGAGATATTTCTCATTCATACCACCATAGCTGCGAAGTTAGCTAAGGTCTTGAAGAGCTGTGCAGTTTGAGACCTCCCCTCAAAGGAAACATGCTGACAAAGGAACTCCCTCCCAGTGCCTTTCTAGGTTTCCATGAGGAACCCTTTCCTCTAGATGCTTATTTTCTCATCTATAAAATGGAAATAATGCTACCAGGCACCCTTAGGGTTCCTGTGAGGATAGAAGCACTTTAAACAGTAGCTGACTTAGAAAACACTCAGTCAATGTGAATTCTTAGCAGGAAGTCACTGGCGAGCATGCGTGCTTTCCCCTCCATGCCTGTGACTGTCAAGAACGACGGATTTCTTTTTTCTTAGGCAAACTGCTTTCCTGCCACAAGGGAATCAAGGTGGCTAGCACATAGCTGTCAACTTAGACTGTGCTCTTTTTACAGATGTAGTGATCCCTGAGAACCCTGAGGCCTATGTAAAACTCACAGAAAATGCAATCAGAAATACTTCTGGTAGGCACGAAGAATGGGAACGAGCCCCCCACACTGCCTTACATCAGCTCCCTCTCTCAGCACAGCTTCCCTGCCTCTCACAGCTTCGGGGCTCAAGCATGCGGAGGCACAGCCTTTCTCTCTTCCTCCTGCATTAGGAGAAAAAACAAAGACCACTGGTTGATCAACACCAAGAAAATGGTCGCCATAACCATGTCGTGAAATAGCTTCTCAGCTTATCAAGTGCTAATCAGTGTCATCACCGGAGAACTCTATGCCCGGTGACAGCTGAAAATATAAAAGGCAAAAGCTCTTGCTGGGCCTCTGTGTTCTAGTCTTGGTGGATGCGGGCACTAGCTGAGCCTTGCTGCGACCTGCAGCTGACTGGGCAGATGCCATGGGCACACCCTCCGCCACAGGCTCCTGTGAAGGTGTGAGCAGCTTTCAGCTGATGAAATATTTCATTTTCATTGAAGAAGTATTACCTCCTCAGAGGAGACATGCTTGCCATAGTATTGTAATCCTTAGATTGCCATTTATATAGAACTGTTTTTGAAGACAGGAAGGTTGAAAAGAGAAACCAGTTTTGCTCAAGGTTGCACAAGATCCTGTCCATACTGAAGGTCTGGGTCAGTGTTTGGGACGAGTGTCAGACCATCTGTATGATTCTGAGTCATTGTCTGGTTTATACCAGTCTGAAGTTTCTGAAGACCAACACAAGGACAGAAACCAAGCTAGCTTTGCAGCGACTTTCTCAATGATTTTCAGCTAGTGGCCTCTCCTAGGTAGACATAGGAATATATTTTATAAAGCTCAACTTATTCCTTGTTTTCACCCAATCTTAGTGCTGCTCGGGTGGTCAATGTTTTTGTTCAGCAGTGACTATAATATGCATGCAGATATGTACCTGCAAATACAGAGACACAGCACACTATAAATTCAAATGATGAATTTAAATGATGAGATGAGCTCACTACCTGGGTAGTGAGTAAAAATATACCTAAGAGAGAGACTGAATCTTAGCTTGGTCCTGGTTTAGTTTTGGATTTCCCATGAAAAACAACATGTTCCTCTCTGCATGTCTAGTCTGAGCTAACCTTTTCTTGATTAACTTGAATTCATGCTTAAGGGAATGATGCAACCAGGGATTTCAATGGCTCTAATTTCTCTGAGGTCCACAGAAAGAAACCCAAGGGTGAATCCTTCCCTGCTAGCAAGTGAGCATGGGATACACTCATCTCCTGGTGCCTGGGCCAGGGCTGGTACCTCTTTAGATCCCTGGGAAGGCCTTCCTTCGACTGTTCTAACACTCAGATTGCCATGGGACTGGCTGAAGGAGGGAGCAGACACTCGAGGCTGGTTAGGATCCACTGTAGAGCTCTCTGCCGAGCCCGGGCTGCTGAGTCTCCTCAGGAAGCACTCACTGGCTTGGCCCCTTACACGTCTAACCCTCTGGCAGGGTAGCACTAAACCCGCTGTATGATTCTCCCAGCACATACCCTTTCTGCTTCGCCATAGCTGAAATGCTTTCTGAGGCCTCTTGATTGACAAGCTTGACGTAAATCAAACACTGTGATCTGTTAAAGACCCTTATGGTTGACACCACAGGGGATCCCAGCTCACTGGAGTCACAGATGAGGCAGCTAGACAAAGCCCTGGATGATAGCCGCTTCCAGATGCAACAAACAGCAAATATCCTCAGAAGCAAAACTCCCACAGGACCAGACCTGGACACCAGCTATAAGGGCTATGTGAGTATTCCAACCAGTACATTCTGGACCTGGGTTAGAACTCTGACCAAAACCATTTCATCTGTCTGCAGCATGAGGACTCTGAGGTGTCAAGTCGAGAGCGCTCCTTGAACTCACAGACATGGATGTGGGAAACAAAATCCCATAGTTTGAAATTACTTTTTGAAAGGAATCAATCTGTTCACAGACCTTGGAGTCCGTTGTCATGACCAGCCTGTTGCTGTTCACCGAGCATTTAATATGATCCATTTAGCTGAAGACAACAAAACCCTTTCCCATCCAAATAATCATGAGATGTCTGTCCAAACTCAGCTATTACTAAAAGGAGATTTTGGTTGTTGTTATTCTTTTAGTTCTTTTAAGTTCATTTAATGACCTTAGGAGTCTTTGGAATCTTCTGCTTTTGATTTGGGGAGATTTTGCAATGCTGGAAACTGGACCTTGCATACACTAAGTTAGTGCTGTGTCACTGAGCTCCATCCCAGCCTCACCTCCTGCACTGGATACTTGGTCTAAAAGAAACCATCCTAACTAGGGCATACTTCAGGAGAAGACAGCAAGGGATTCCTTATCTTAGCAGTTCTGTATTTCCAGTTGCCAGTGTATCCAGTAAAAATCTATTTATTTTAGTCCCTGACCGAGGAATATTTTTGTCAGTGACATAACCTATACATACTTTAAGCAGAGAATTTAAGGTAAATCTCCCCCCTAGCTCCTGGTCAAAAGGAAAGGAAGGCTAGTTTCCAGTGATCTCATCACACCTCACATGCTCCACATTTGGAGTCAGGGAGAAAGCTGTTCCGGCTGCGCATGCTCTTACCCAGTGCCCTCCCAGTCACAGAGGCAGGTGGATCTCTGTGAGTTCGAGACCAGCCTGGTCTACAAGAGCTAGTTCCAGGACAGGCTCCAAAACCACAGAGAAACCCTGTCTCGAAAAACCAAAAAAAAAAAAAAAAAAAAAAAAAAAGGAAGCCTCTTCTGAAAGTGCAGTACAAGGGCCGGAGATGCGGCTCAGTGGTAGAGTGTTTACCTAGCCTGCTCAAGGACCTGGGTTCACTCTCTAGCGCTGTGTAAGAGAAAAATCAAGTGTCACATAGCTTCACGATGACCGTGTTGACTTCGCCAAGATAACACTTAACCCCAGTCAAAAGTGACAGAAACTAACTCAGACAGTGTGGTTGTGAGAAACATTGAGAGATAAGATTACACTCTACTGACAGGAAAGTGTTGAAGTTTGTGTTCTGTTTCCTTTTATCTTGTATTACTTTGTTTTCCTTTATTTTGAGGCAGGTTCTTTTCACAAGCTGGTTTCCAACTCCTGATCTGTCCCTCGCTCTGCCCACCTAGTGCTAGGATCACCCTCACGAGCCACCTTACCTAGCTAGAACTTGCTCCTTTACTATTTGAATGTTGTCTGTATATTACAAATGGATCTCGGAGTTTTTCTTTGAGGTTTGAATTTAATCCCTTGATGACTATGAAACGTGGTTGTAAATTTTTCTCGTAAAACAGCTGGTTTTCAACATGCTCTGGACTCTTAAATATTTCAGTTATTTAATGTACAAGCTGTTCTGTGCGATTTGTGGTCCTCTTGGTGTTTCTTCATTTAGGTAGAAATGGAAGAGGATGAAGAGACAACTGGCCATAAATCAGATATTGCCTTGCCAGCTGAGGACTCCAGCCTTTAAATTCCAGATCAGTTTGATCTGTTCAGATTCATACAAAAGAGTGGTTCTGAGACTTCCTAATGCTGTGACCCTTTAATATAATCCCTTACATTGTGGTGACCCCCTAACCATAAAACTATTTTCATTGCTAATTCATAACAGTAATTCTGCTACTGTTATGAATCGTAATGTAAATATCTGTGATTCCGGATGGTCTTAGTCGACCCCTGTGAAAGGGTCATTTGAGCCCCTAAGAAATCGCAACCCACAGGTTGAGGACCACTGATATCAAAGCCGTTTCCAAGTTTTCATATGCCTGTCATACCCACAAAGCATTTCTTTAAGGCTGTGTGTGTACGCATGCGTGAGACCCGCTGACACAGCACGGTTTTGAATCCTATTTATTTTTGACCGGAGCGATGCAGCCACCACCCTGTTGAGGGTCCACAGAGATGCTTCCCCAAAGCCCTTTGCACTCGTGGGGATTGCGGTGAGAGGGCTGATTGTGCGTGTGTCTCAACAGATGAAGCTTCTGGGTGAATGCAGCGGCAGCATAGATTCCGTAAGACGTCTAGAACACAAGCTGGCAGAGGAAGAGAGCGTCCCAGGCTTCGTTAACCTCAACAGCAACGAGACACAGACAGCCGGTGAGTGCGCTGCCCTCGGTTTCAGAGAGTGGTACCCAAGATCACTGTGTGACACCGGGCTCCACGGAGATGCTTAGCCTCCTTCTACACTATTTCATCCCACGACAGAGGAGGGAGACAGAGAGTGACATTGTGTGTGTGTTGTGTTCCATTTATTCAAATACACATCGTCAGCTTCTTGTCCCTTTACACTATCCCATGACGGAGGAGGGCGGCAGAGTGTCAAAGTGTGTCTTTGGCTTCGTTTACTCAAATGACCTGCCTGGTCTACACTGTCAGTGTCTGCATGGTTTCAGAGGACTCTGCAGGAAGAAGTCAAGGATGGATTGATCTCCTCCTACGCTGCTTACTACAGTGTTAAATTTCGTGTAGCACATGTGCTTTACACTGTTGTCATTAGAGAAACAGATAGGGAAATCAGAGCCACTGAACCTGTTTAGCTGTCGTTACAGGTGACAGCAAATACGATCAGAGGCATTACTGTCCTATCTGTTGACCTTTAGTTAGCCACCAGATATCTCTAAAGCATTTCCTAAAACCCCACCAGTGTAGAACTCCTGCTCACTGCTCTGCGCGTGCCCCACCAGGTGTGATTGACCGCTGGGAGCTCCTCCAGGCCCAGGCACTGAGCAAGGAGTTGAGGATGAAACAGAACCTTCAGAAATGGCAGCAGTTCAAGTCAGACCTCGATAACATCTGGGCCTGGCTAGGGGAGACTGAGGAGGAACTGGACCGACTCCAGCACCTGGCACTCAGCACCGACATCCACACCATCGAGAGTCACATCAAGAAGCTCAAGGTACCTATCTTTGCCTTCCTTTCATCGGTCCGAAGACCATGGTCATGTGTAACAGCTAACAGATTTGTGTGTGCGCGCGTGCATGTGTGCATGTGTGTAGACATGTTTATGTAGGCACAGAAGTGTGTGTGTGTGTGTGTATATATATATATATATATATATATATGCACATGTTTATAGAGATCAGAGAACAATCTCCTGTATTCATCATTTTGGCTGTTGAGGTTTTCTGTTTCTTTGTTTCTCTTTTTTGAGTCAAGCTCTCTCATTGGCTAGAATGTGTCAAATGGCTATGTTGCCTAGCCAATGAACTTCAGGAATCTTCCTGACTCTCCCTCCCCATCACAAGGATTATAAACACACCCCCACCATGCTCTGACTTTTTTAACCTGTGTTCTAGGGACCAAACTCAGATTCTCATACTTGCACAGTGGATCATTTACTGACTGCTGCCTCCCAACCCATCTTTCATAACTTCTGTCTCTAGTTCTATGCTTCCTCGGGGCCACAGCCAGAAAGTATGTGGGTTAGTATTCTGAGCAGTGCGTCAGAATGCCTGATGTAAACAACCCTATAAGAGGCAAGAAAGACTGACGGCCTGAAGGTTTAGTTGGTAGTTCCCTACCTTGACTTCATGCATGTGGGCAGAACTTCATGGTGGCAGGCATGTGTGGAGGACACTGTTCGCCTCATAGCAGACACGCGACAGGCAAAAAGAAGCAGCGTAGGACAAGATACAGCCTTTGAAGGAGACTCTTTCTCCTCTGTTTCTACTAGGTAGGCCCTAGCTCCTAAATTTCCAGAGCTTCCCAAAGTAACACCTCCAACTGGGGATCAAGCAGTCAACACAGAACACCGCTGGGGACATTTCCCATTCAGACAGCATCTACCCAAAGTGGATAGGATGCTCTTCTCTTCTCAGCTATCTCAAACCCAAATTGCTCTTTAAAATTCAAGAGAAGGACTGAACTATATAACAATCTACCATGCAAATTATCACTTACAACTTAATAAATTAGTATTTTAAGGAATGGACAGTTAGGTTTAGTACAGAACCTGGGACCTCTAGAACCGTTCTGGTTTCTTCACAGGGGGAAGCAGAGGTTTGAGAGCCTTGCATGAGAGCATCTATAGGCTGGATAGAAGTCATTCCCAAGGTCACATTAGTGTGAGTCTTTGGGAGACCTGGTGAAATCATTTGACTGTCTCCAGTCAACACAACTTGCTAAATGGATTATGGCCATGGAAAAAGCAATTGCATAGTAAATGAGCAAACAATACAAATGTGTGGAGTTCTTGCGGTGAAACACTCGCCGCTGGCATCTGATTTTGGCTTGGGCTGGAGGAGTGCACAGATACTGTCCTTTACTTACAGGTCTGGTTCTCAGCCTCCTCACCCAGTTGCACTTGCTTGTGGAAGCTTTTGAGCCCCCTCCAGACCCAGGGCTTCATTTCTTTTTGGTAGCTCTGGAGCTCCTGTGATTTTGTCTAGAGGACATCAAAACCATGTTTCTTCTCAGTGAGAATCCTCCTGGGATAACACATGATCCTTTTTGTGTTCCTGTGGTCTTTAGTGTATACTGTTCATTTTGGATTCATGTTATTGTGGCTTTTCTCCTGGTGATCGTGTTGCTTTCCTTTGAACTTTCGGACACAGAAATGAATCTTCCTGCACACAAATCCCCATTGCAATGTTTTGGAGTTGCTCGCTGAGTCAGCCCCATGAGCCCCAGGACAAAATACAAATGAGAGATGCAGCTTACCGGAGCTGCATACAGAAATGCATTTTTCTCTAGAGTTCCCAAAGCACTCTATCTACGTAGTTTTGCATTATAGCCAGGATCCCTTAAAAGAAGACATGTATTGTTGACCAGAGTCTGAGACTTCAGTGAGAGCTTGGATGGCATCCTGCATGGCAACCAGCAACCACCTGTCCCACCCACATCTTTTTCTGAACCTCTCTCAATAGATCCATTCTATATTCTTTGTCAGCAGATCCCTGGGACAACTGACGACATTTCCCAGCATCTGTTGACTTGTGATGTCTTTGTGGTGACATCTGGGGAACCATATTGAGAACCTATAGTAAAAAAATTAAGTCATTAGGAGGACAACAGAAATAATGAGAAACTGTAGGAAATTACCCCGCATAGTGTGATTTCCAGAATTACTTACCCAGGATGGATCTTTGGGTGTTTTTGAGCACATAGAGATTCTTACTACAGAATTAAGAACTTGAGTTATTGGTACTGAGTTCCCAACTGTTTTGCTTTGTTTAATGCATGAAGCCAAAATTGGGTTGCCTGAGGGTTTTGTTTGTTTGCTTATTTTGTTGTCTTGTTTGTTTTTGGAAGTCAAGCTAAATTTATCAAATCATAAAAACCCAATGAATTTTCTTCACCACAGCAACAATGTGGCTTATGGCATAGTCAGGGTTAACTTGTGGGCCAATGAGCCTGCATTTCTGGCCACTGGAGGCCAGAATTCTAGGCTCTGAGGAGTTTTTCCCTCCTCCTCACACACAGAGAAGTTTGGGTGCCACAGGTTTAGTGAAATGAGACTATTACTCTTGAAAAGGTTTTGAAAGGCCAGAGCCATCTTTCCTCAAGCTACAGAGCTCAGTCCCTGTTTTGTTGTGCTGTGGTTGGCTATTTCTGCACGGGGCTCGGGTATTCAGATCCGCCATTCATTGTACCAGGCATCAGAATTTTCTGTGAGTCTCTTCTTGCCTTGGGAAGTCCTTTCCCCTTGGCCATTTTAAATTCCCACTCTGCAAAGCCCTAGCAAACATAGCCAACATCCTGAAAATGTAGCAGTTGCTCATTTTGTCATAGGAACTCTTGAAACATGGGAGACAACAGGTGTGCGTGTATGGGTGTGTACACATGGAATGCTACTGTGGTCCACATCACATCCTGTTTGAACGTTTTGAAGCTCATGTATTTTCTTATGTTCTATCCTTGTTATTAGTTATTATGTTGTTAGTTATTATGATTCTTTTTTTGAATTGTAGTATCATTCTAAGTGATATGTACCCATCATCCCTTATCTGGCTGACCATCCTGCTCAGGGCATGTTTTAGTGTGTGTGTGTGTGTTTGTGTGTGTGCAGTTGCACGTGTGTATATGTACATATGAAGGACAGGGACACCCTCAAAATCATTCTGATACTGCTATCTGCCTTTTGTTTGTGATGGGCCTGGAGCGCAATAACTTGGCCACATTGACTGGATGTCCTGCAAGCCCCAACATTCTTCCTCTCTCTACCCAAGCCCTGGGCTGATAAGTATGCACCACCACACCAGGCTTTTTATGTGGGTTTTGGGGATTGAACTCACAACAGGGCTCTATCCCCAGCTCCGAGTAAAACATTTTCAAGGGACTTAAACATGATTTTTGGGAATATTTCCAGCATTGTCCTTACTTGATTGTTCTTGTTAGGAGCTCCAGAAAGCCGTGGACCACCGCAAAGCCATCATTCTCTCCATCAACCTCTGCAGCTCAGAGTTCACCCAGGGGGACAGTAAGGAGAGCCACGACTTGCAGGACCGCTTATCCCAGATGAACGGGAGATGGGACCGAGTGTGCTCTCTGCTGGAGGACTGGCGGAACCTGCTTCAGGGCGCACTGATGCAGTGCCAGGTTGGTAGGGCTCTGGGCGGGTGAAGACACCAGCCTGGATGCTGACATTACAGTTGCTTGACGGATGTGGCTGATCTTCAAAGCCAGTATTTGAATGAGACAGCGTTTCTTATTACTGGGGAATCTGTTCCTGTGACCTGCGTTCAAGGAGTTTTGTCCCATCTTCTGTCTAGCTAGATAAAAAGCCAGTGCTTACCAAGTTGACGATTTTTCTTTGTCTGATCCACTTAGTCACTCAAAAGCATATTTGCCAAGCATTTAGGCAGATAAATTTTGCACAACGAAGTGAGCATTACAGATACAGATTCATCCACTTGTGCTGGCATTTCTTCTGTGTGCCAGGTAAATCTCTCGGCAGTTAAGATACAGTCCAGCCTCTGCTTCTGTTCAAAAGACAATAGCAACAGAGTAGGAGAAACTGAACTGATGGCTCAGTGGGTAAGGGTGCCTGCCACCAGCCTGGAATTCCTGTGGCAGAAGGAGAGAACTGGCCCCTGAAAGTTATCCTCTGACCTCTACATGTGTGTCATGACATGTAAATGCCCCCTTCCTCCCCAGAAAAATAAAGATGTGTAATAAAAAACATTTAGAGTAAGGAAATAGTTATCTGAGGAATTTATAAACACAAGCTTGACAGTAATAGAGAAAAACTATTACAGGGGGAGGGCCAAGAAATCCCGTGGCTATTTGCCAGATGTGGGGAGGATGTTGCTTTGAAGTTCAACAGCTGGGAAGTATGCAAAGGTGTCTTTCTTAGAGCAGCAGCAAGAAGGCTGTGTGGCTAGATTATAGCCCACAGATAGGAAGTGATCAGAAGGTCAAGGGCCAGTGAGGCTCTTCTTGCATCCAGACTGTACGCAATGGGATTGGATGACAACGGGGTGTGATGCCTCCTGGGAAGGGGGAGGTCCCTGTTGCTGTTTCCTGCTGTGTCTACTGTATGTAGGGGCACATCAAGAACAAGGGCAGTAAGCGCGTAAGAAGATGAATGAAGGGGATGAAGGATTGAGCCCTTTAAACATGGAGAGATTCGAGCAGGCGGAAGACAGTTGCTTCTTTTCAGATCACCTATTAGCGCTGCTGCTGTTTCGTTTTGCTTTGTGTTTAAGAAATTAAGTGTTAGCCGGGCGATGGTGGCGCACGCCTTTAATCCCAGCACTCGGGAGGCAGAGGCAGGCGGATCTCTGTGAGTTCGAGACCAGCCTGGTCTACAGAGCTAGTTCCAGGACAGGCTCCAAAGCCACAGAGAAACCCTGTCTCGAAAAAACCAAAAAAAAAAAAAAAGAAATTAAGTGTTTTCATGTCAGTGGGCTTCCTGTCTAAGTGTCCCCACAGTGGTAAATTAGATGCTCTAGGTAAGAAGATGACTTCAAACTGTGTGGGTCACAACAGCACCAGGGCTGCTGGGATCAGGCCATAGCCGCTCTGCCTCCTAAAACAAGCAGGGACCTTCCTCCTTGAGAGGTCATGTCCTGATCACTATGGCGCTGCATATTTCCCATGATAGCCATAAAAGGTGCTGAAATATATTCTAGGAAAATGTACCTTCCACAGTTATCTTATGCTCTGTGTGTTTTTTTATGTTTTTGGTAGGAGTTCCACGAAATGAGCCATGCTTTGCTTCTCATGCTGGAAAACATTGACAGAAGGAAAAATGAAATTGTCCCAATTGATTCTACCCTTGACCCAGAGACACTTCAGGACCATCACAAGCAACTCGTGGTGAGAATTCTAGATTTTTTTGAAAAAAAAAAAAACAAAAAAAACAAAAAACAAAGATACATTAAAAAAAAACAAACTTTTGCATGCTCTTTACTTATGCTCCATCCAAAGCCTCTAATCTAATTCTTCGGTGCTGCCAGTCAGGAAACAAATATGTGTAAGTCACACCTTCCAACACGATTGCCCATTGCTCAATTGTGCTAATCCTAAGTGTTCTTTATTTCAATCAGCTTGTGTCTGTCAAGGCAGCCTTTTTAGTGGATTATACTTACTTTTAATCCAAACTTTATGCGTTACATCTGCAGCCTTGAAGAGCGTGTGTGGGTTTCTTCTCCTGATGCTGCAGTACGATACTCTGAGAAAAGCAACCAAGGAGGGGAAAGGGTTTTTGGATTGTAGTTCAAGGGCACATTCCATCATGGCAGGGTGTAGGAGCAGCAGGAGACTGAAGCAGTTGGTCACGTGGCATCCACAGCCAGGAAGCAGAGAGATGAATGAATGAATGCCAGCACTCAGCCCTTTTTCTCCATGTATGCAGTCTATGATCCCCTTCCCAGGAAATGGCCCTCTCACTATTAAGATAGGTCTTCACAAATCAGTGAATGCGATCAAGGTAATCCTTTACAGGAATGGCCAGAGACTTGTGTCCCAGGTGATCCGAGATTCTGTCAAGTTGGTAGTTAACACCGACTGCCACGGTGCATTTAGTGGCTTATGGTAAAACTGAAATTAAACCATCTTAACTGAAGAGAAACAGTTGAGTCTGATTGAGAGGACTTAAATATGCCAGGTGAGACACAAACCTCAGTGGCAGGTTTGCAGAAAGCCATGAGATAACTTACTGTCACTATCTTACAAAACAAGAACATAACTATTTCTTAGAAGCTAGAAGCTTTTTCTGACACTAAATTCAGCCAGAAATTTACTGTTCAAATTCATACACAGGGATGCTGAGACAATTTAACATGGAGTATAGCTGGGTAAATGTATAGATGATAAGGAAGCAAGCTTGAGTTCCATTGGAACATACTTTGTATCTGGTCTGTCTCTATGGTAATACAATACTATAGCATAGCATTCAGTGCTCACTCACCCAAACTGCTGAATTGGTAGCTTCGAATTTACTATTAGAAGGATCTTTGCAACCAATAGTGGCACTCTTGTATTTCCGCTCACCCTTGGCTTCTGGCAGATACCTGTGGATGATGGCTCACTGAAGATCATTTCAAAAGATTTAGCTAGACATATTCAAATCTGTTCTACCTTGATGGTAGCATCTCATTTTTCTGTTTAGCAGATTATCTTAGACCCCATTTGCATAGGGCTTTCCTTTGTCAGAATCTTCACGTCCCTTACTCGGTTTAAACTTTCCTATAATTCTTACTATAAACCATGGGCCCAGTGAGAGAGCCCCAGGCTTAGAGGGATTTAGAGGTCCCTCAGAACATATTTGGCTATAAGAAGGCTAGCGTGGAATCTCCACATCACATGCCCTGAGCTGCAGTCCTAGTTAGAGCCTGAATGTCACAGGAGGTTCAGATACGAAAGCCCACATGGACAGCTTTCTCCAAGTGCCAAAACTTCGTAAAGAAATGTCTCCTTTTATTTATATATAGCAAATAAAGCAGGAGCTGCAGAAATCCCAGCTGAGAGTGACCTCGCTGCAAGACATGTCTCGCCAGCTCTTAGTGAATGCCGAGGGTTCAGATTGTCTAGAGGCCAAAGAAAAAGTCCATGTCATTGGAAACCGACTCAAACTTCTCTTGAAGGAAGTCAGCCGTCACATCAAGGATCTGGAGAAGTTATTGGACATGGCAAGCAGTCAGCAGGTGGGTAAGGCCTACAACACACTGTAGCATCCTGTCTCCCACAGAGCCCGAAGCATCGCATCTTCACCTGCCGCAGAGAGACTCGGAGGGACCACTTGTCAGACCCGAGTGGTCGCTCTCCATCACCGCTGCTTCGAGAGCTGTCTCGAAATATAAAAGCAGACTCGTCAACTTTTACAACAGGACGGTGCTTTTGAGTCTGTGAAATCCGGGAGACCTCTCCAGCCTGCTCCTGTCAACCCTGTTGCCGTGACTACTCTGGCATTTCATTTCAACTGTGTGTTTAAGAAATGTTTTCAGGTAGACAGCTGCAATGGACCGACATAGTCCTTGCATGTGAGTTTTGGATTAAACAGGCAGTAGAGCATGAACTCTCCTTTTGAATCTATTCTTTGGCTCATTCATTCATTCATCATTCATTCATTCATTGAAACGGTCCTCTATGTGTTTATTTTGCCCATTTTCCCCCTTAGAGCAACTCCATCGTGGACATATTGTTAGTTTTGAGACATGTGCCCCGTAGATCCAGAGTGCTTGGTAAGGTGTCAGACATTCAGTTGTGAAAGGCTTTCATGAACACAAAGCTGCTCATTCCTCCAGAAGCATTCTGAGCACGACCTCCCCCGGGTCACAGCAGGGTAGATGCAGTTTTCCTGACCTCTCAGACCAGTCTCTTAGGAAGCTGGCATTCGTTTTGAATGTAAACGAATTGGATTCTGTCCATCCTGAGTGACCTGTATTTGTAAAGACTTTCCCCCACACCTCTCCCCACCCCGGGCCACTATCAACTCACCTGTGCCCATGTCACTAAGAAATAAGAAAACATAAAAATAAAACACTGGCTGTGTTTCTCCGAAGAGGCAAACTTATGTCAAGAAATCCCAATAAATTAGAAGAATTAGGTTTCGTTCTTGTCACCTTAACTGGGTTTTCTTGCAGATGGTCTGAGTTTTGTGATGGAGATGTAGAGATAAAGGTGGAGAGGGCTGAGCTGAGAATACTCAGCAGCAACAAGAGACCCCACTGCACTGGGATGTACTGTTGTTGAATGCATCCCTTTCTCTTGCAGGATTTGTCTTCCTGGTCTTCTGCAGATGAGCTGGACACCTCAGGATCCATGAGTCCTACATCGGGCAGAAGTACCCCAAACAGACAGAAATCGGTAACTTTCTGCTGGCCCTTTCCAACTGATCCATGGGTAGGAACTGTGGAAAGCGACAGTGTTTGTGTCTCCAGGTTTCACAGGCTCAAAACGAGAATCCCCAAACAGAAAAGAAAGCCATTCACCCATGCAAAGTTATGTCTCCAGCCTTGCAGCATGTTCTCAGCAATAAAAAAGAGATTTTTTTTTCTGTTTTTCTTTTCTTTTTTTTTTTTAATGGGCTCAATGTGTGGCTAGTACTCATGAAGAAAAACTTTTTTTTTCTCAATTAGCCATTTCTAGAATGGTGCTCATATATACCTTTGGTGGCTCCTTTCTTCAAGCCACCACCAGCATGTCCACTAAACAAAGGTGGGTTGTAGTGCCCAGAAGTGCCTCAGCCAGCAGGGGTGAACTGTGGGCATCTTATGAGTCGGCTGCATTGATAAGATGGTTGAAGTTGCATTAACTCTCAAGTGAAGGGGCTTCTGAATGGTGGTGCCCAAGGGCTTCTGGGTACTAACCCTGAGAGGGCAACTACTCAAGCCAACCCCATACACAGCCCATGGTGAGGGCTGTCTCACCAGAGCGCACAGAGGATAAGGCAAATTTGACTCCTGCTTCCCTCTATTCCTCAATTCTCTGTGTAATTAGGAGCTTGTTTTTAATTTTTGTTTGATATTTTTGTCTGGCTTTATAAGTATATTCATTCCACTTCCCCTTAGGTGTTAGAAGTAACAATTTCATTTGTATTTTTTGTCATATATACTTATGTTCTATGCTGATACATGTGTTATCCTTATTAGAATTTTGTTTTACCAACATTCACTAGTTTCCTATAGATCCTAGTTTAAGAATGTGGAGGAATACTGGCTTTTCAACTCAAAATTTAACCTTGATTTGTCTTGAGTGTGCAACATGATGGACTTCCTCTCTACAGAGAACCCTCTCGTTTTACTATTAAAATTCTTAAGATCAACTGTGCCCTCAAAGTTGCAAAATGAAAAAGCCTATGTGACTGCTCATTGAAGTATACAGAATTATAAAGTGAATTTCATTTTTAAAGTTGGTAAGCGCACAGAGAATATTAAATAATACAGAATCATTTGTGCTTCTGCCAGGAGGAATAGAAGAAGCTGTGCCCACTGCGGGTACTTGCCACAATGGCAACTCATGTTGGCTTAATGTCTGAGACTGTAAATATGAGTCTGTCCTTCTCCTGAAGAAAAGCCAGTTTCCTTGGTCCATGGGTACCGATCATTGCATTTGATTTGTTTGCCCTTTGCTGCATTCTCGGTTGTTTTCATTGGTTAGCTTGTCTTTATTTGCCTAGACTGAACATTCTTCTTTCTTTACCCCTGTTCATTGCAAACAGCCACGAGGCAAATGTAGTCACTCACAGCCTGGACCCTCTGTCAGCAGCCCAAAGAGCAGGTACCTTGTTCTCCTGGTTTCCACCTGTTCTAGAACCCCGAGAGGATGATGCAAATTGCCCGTGATTTAGGGAAACCTCTAATCTGGGTAGTGGAGATATTGCAGCCTGTCCTAGTCAATTGGAAGAGAAATTTCCCCATAGAGAACAGGCAAACCTCACAGCGGATGGCAGTCATTTCTTCCATCCAAATTTTGTTTCCCTGTATTTAGCCTGTCTGGTCCTTTCTGATGAAGGAGGCTTGGTGTGTCTATGAATATGTGATTCGATTAGCGGCACAACTGCCATTGATTCACGGCAGATTTTTATCATCCTCTCTGCTTCTAGATTTTTTTTACCATAAGGCAGGTAATTGATCGATGAATTATTTCACCACCCACAGAACCCACAAATCTGCATAAAATATACTAACATCCCCAGTTTGTTTGTTTTTTTTATTTGACCTTCCTGTTTTATCCAGATTGTGGGTTTTGGATTTTTAAAATGGCAGAGCCTAATTTGATGTTTTTTCCATTTAAAAAACAAAGTACTTTTCTAGATACTTCAGCTTGCCCTAACCCTCTTCTGCCAGAGCCCTCGGCCCCCTGTCCTCTTCACATTTGGCAAGCTCTTCCACGCTGAATCTAGGCCCAGCCCTTACCCTGCTCACTCTCCTGAGAGCTGACCCCAACAGTTGTCACTGCTGCCACCCTATTCCACGCTTGCCTCTGAGGTCCCCATTGTTCCTGAAGTTAGCAACGCTTTGCCTTTTCTGTTGTTGGTGTGATGTCTGTATGCCTTTGCCCTTCCTCAACTCAGCTTGTGTTTCCCCAGAAAACCTTTTCTTTCTTTCTTTTCTTTTCTTCTTCTTTTTCTTTTTTTTTCTCTTTTTCTGTGAAGTGAAAATACTGTTCTTATAGCTGGCTTTTCATCCCAGTCCCAGGCACTTCCCTGAGAAATATTTGCCCCTCTGGAAACTTAATACCACTGAGAAGAAATCTAAATGCCTGCAGGGAGGGTGGAAATGGGGAAATGTGGCTGTAAACAGCCCCTGAGTAGTAGTCTGGGTTTACACGCTGTGCTCCTCAGGGTTGGCTGTTTTATGTGGTCAACCCCACTCAGCTGAAGTAACACACAGACTATTTTTATATGCTTTTTTTTCAAGACTTCTTTTACCATAATTTTTCTCCTTTTGTTTTTTTTGGTTGAAAACAATGTTGCGTTTTTGCTTTTTTCCCCCCTTTTAAACAATCTGTAATAAACTAGCAATAATGATAGAATAAACTCCCAAGGTCTTAGGATGATCATGATGGCCATCTGTGGGTGTTCCTATATCCTCTTAGCTACCTACAAGAAAAGGCAGTCGCATACTATAGGCAAAGCCCGGTGTTATATAATTCGCCTTCTCCCACAAGTTTGGATGTGCCACTATCCATGGGATTCCTCTGAGAAAACCTCAGGTCCAGTCTCTAATTGACAAATACCCTTTGGTTCACAAAACCAAGTCTGTCTGCTCCCCTAATTACGGTGGGCTGCCACATAGGTCTTCTGATTATGTGAGAGGTATGTTTCCTCAGGTATCAATTGTTTCTATGTGCCCCTTAACAGGTCTCTTGCCAATGGGTCAGCCACATTCTCACTGCGGTACCCACAAAACTCCTCTCAGCTCTGTTCTGTCCAGCAGCGCTAATTAACCTCTTTCTAATAATTCACCAGTGCTCACTTGGTTACCTGGGAGGGAACAGATTACAAAGAACCTTCCCCTGAGTGACACGCTCCATCAGCCACCTTGGCAGACAAACTGTGACTGAACGTTCTGGGGCTGCTTAAGTTCGGGGCACCTTAGACAGGGTGCACTTAACCCTGACCATGAACACAGAGGGGAGCTGAACCTCACTCACAGTCTGGGCTGCCACGGTGTTCCCTGGCATGGAAACCTTGAGTTTGATCTTGCACTGGTCCAGCAAATCCAAAAGGTAATTGAAGAAACACGGGATTCAGAGACGAACACTGGTTTCTGAGGCCAAACAGGAACCAGTTTGGAAAGGTACCGGTGTGAAGGGAGAGGGTGGATCTTCTGTCGTTACTGTTTCAACTCAGTGTTAACTGTATTCTCACTATTATGTATTTCATTTGAATTTTAAGTTAAGTTAGGCTAAGTAATTTTAGTGTTCCCATTGAACATTATAATATTTTAACTGAGTGGAAGCCAGTAGTTACTCAGACACCACACTGTTTAGACCTAAACCTACAAAACCAACATACAAAGGTTTCTTCCATTAAGAGATTTGCAATCTATCAGAATCCAGAGATTCCTAAGATTGTTTGCAAGGCGCTTCCTCAGAACTTACTAAAATTATAAGAAACAAAGAAAAACAAACCTGGGCCTGTGTTTATACTAACTCATAGTACTTGTGGTTTTTATTGGGAGTAAGCACGTGGAAGGGTGCCTGCAGAACAGGGCTTCTCTTGGTCCAGCCGGCATCTTTCTCCAGGCTGATCTGACCTCAGATTTTGTAACCCTGTTGCCGAAAAGTCTCCTATACAGATATGTATGGATGGATGATAGTCCAAAAACTCTGGAGATGGCAGGCTAGGTTTTGGCAAGATGGCAGACTGCAATTCTCCATGTGGGATGGATGATGACCTCACTCCATAGCTCAGGCTACCCTGGGAGCTCTTGGCTCTGGCATCCTCTACACAGAGAACTAAGAAGGAATGGAAGTCAAAAGGATTGGCTGAAGTTCTGATTTGGAGGGACAAGAGGTGCCCTTTCCAATTGCTTCAAGGTAGTCAAATATGTTTGAACAAACCAATGGGAGTTTTCCTTTGCTTGCTCGCTAAGAACTCCCATAAATGCTCTTTAGTTACTGGTGAAATTTGTTCCCCAGTTCCTTCTGTTGGACTCTTCTTGGAAGCGCATTTGTCCAAAGCATTCAAAGATCCTTAGCCTTAAGCAGTTGCCGTTGTGAGGCCAGCTGCCTCCTGCCCCAGGACAGCTGTGACGTGGGACACCAACAGGCCTCTCTTTTGCTCCTTTGAAGTAAACTGTCCCAGCATTTGGGGGAAAAGAGTCAAGCAGTTTGGGAAATAATATCTTCGAAAATACTGTTAGTGAATTAGAAATGTTTTCCTTGAAGAATAAACTGAATTCAGCCGTTCCCAAGGACACAACTCACACACCTCCAGTGCAGCCACACAGAATAATTGTTAGATGCTGGCATTTGTGTAGTACCTAAAGGATTTCAAGAACTATGCTAAGCCTTGTGTGTGTTACCTCAGTTAACCTTAAATCCTCAGGACATGGCTAGATCCCTCGACTTACAGACAAGGACAAGGGATTGGAGAATGAATACGGATCTCACAACACTGAGGACCCTATTATAGGGAAACTACACCTCTCTGCCACTGGGATGTCCATAATAGGGTAAATCAAGCAATACGTGCATAGGACCAGGTCAACATTCAATTCGGAATAAGGGAATAATGGAGGCCTCAGCTGATGGCTGCAGTTTGTCTTCTGAGTCACATATGAGGAAGTACTGGATTCAAAGACCATAGATGGATACCTAGAGAAATTCCTGCATATGAAATTTATTCACCCTGTTGCCGTTGCTCACTGAAAAATATCAAAACAAACTGAAACTATTTTCCCTCAGCTTTCCAAGGTGTATGCACGGAAAGATCTCATTATATCTTCCGTGGTCCTGTAGAATTTGGAAAATGAGTTACCTACTAGATGTGAATTCTCAGGCCTCCCAGTTCTCTTTAGCATAAAGACTTTTGTGTCATGTGTTATTATACCCTGCTTCCTCCCTTACTGCTCTTCTTCCTCCACAAGTGACTATGTGTTCTAGGAAAATGGCCAAACAATTATTTAGTCATCAATTTGAAAAAAGAAGAGAAAGGCAGGATATATATTTACTTATAGAGAATAAGCGCATGTTATTCTGGACAAAATTACTTAAAATATCTCCATTGATTAAGTTCTTTGGGTAGAGTCGCACATTTAAGTTTTCCTGTATAATTGCAGTCCACAGTGTTATCCACATTTATACAGAAGCCAGTGAAGACTAGGAAAGAATCTGGTTAGTTGTACTTGTGTTGAATTTCCCAGGCCTCTTCAAACGTGGATGATCTCAGTTCAATAAGTTAGCATTACAAAGTACCCTTTTACTTTGAGATCATTAACCTACTGGAACTAAAATCTCTAGGACAGAGTCACCCTGATGAAGAAACAACTTTGAAACTTTTGGAGTTCTGTAGTTATTCCAGGTGGGGTGGAGCCTTCTCACAGTCAGTAGATTGAACATTTCCAACTGCATAGGCAAGCCACAAGTACTGCATGTTCCCTCTGTCTCAGCCTCCGCCCATTAGTTCTCCCTGCGTTGGCATTCTTCAGCAGTATGAGTCCGGTGGCAGTTACATTTTAATAAAAAGGGCTTTGATGTTGTTTAATGTGCCATGTCCTTCAAAAGAGTCTGTCACATGTGAGCCCGTGCTCTCCAAATGATGAACGGCAGTTCTTGTTAGGAACGAGCTGGTCGTGACACAGTCTCTGTTTTGATCCTGGTCGTTAATGTCACAGAAGCCAATCATTGACAAAGAGGAGCTATCCAGCTCTATTTGATTGAATTAGCAGTTGTTTGTGGACCTTTGCCCATCACCAAGGCATCCAGATGTCCTTCGTGAAAATGCGGCAGTTAGATATTGTAGTCACGAGGAACGTAGCTCTCTGCCACTGTGCTGTCACTTACCTAGTTCCCGGGTGAATGTTCTTTGTCAGGGGCTATTGTCACACAACATGTACTGAAGAATCGTATGAAAGAAAAACTCAGTACAGAGCTTGCCCTGTCCTTTTAACCCATGTTCCTCAGGACACTTTAAAGCAAATAAGAATCACATAAGATGTCAATGGGAAAAATGCCTTTGCTATTTAATACGCTAAGCTACCCGTCTTCTTCACAAATGAGGAAAGGAAGGTCAGAGACCTGGGTATAGCCTAATATATAATGGCTACATAGTGGCTACCTGTTTATTATGCAACTTCCTGGAAATGCAGTCTCCTTATAGTGATATAATGGCATGTGACCAATGCCTTTATGGCTGGAAATGTTGATCTTAAACCCAAGAAAATCAATTCCAGATGGTTTCTTAGAATCTGGGCCTGCAGACTCACCAACATAGATTTTATATTTTCTTCTCCCAACAAAGGCATTTGATGTCCTTATGTTTAATTACACTAACTCACTAGGGAATTTGGCCTAGGGCTTTAGGAATAAATCTTCTTGATATATCTGTTATTTTTTGCTCATAGGGTGCTGTTTGATATATATGTCCACAAAATAACTCTTGTAAAACAATAACTCCTTAGCCTTTTCCACACATAACCCAGAAGAGCAGTAGTGACTGCTCCAATAAGGAGACAGTGACACCCACTTCGAACAAACCCCACTTCCATATTCAGGACTTTATAACCACTGTTTCTCATGAATAACAAAACCTCCGTGCTTTCTCCAATGCACTCGAAGCAAAATAGGAAGACTTGGCGCTTTGGACTTGGTGCTTTGGATCTAGAAGGAGCTTCAAGGTTGGCCATCTTTCCTCTCTGGAAAAACGGTGTCAGTTTCTGAAAGCCACCGTGCTAGTGACACGACCAGGCTAACATCTGCTCTCCCGCAGCCATGTTCTGTAGACAGATGCCATTGCTATCCTGTGCTGTTCTGAAACTGCTTCCGCAGGCCCAGATGCTGCTGCGGTGCAAGATGAAGCCAGGGCTTTCTCTGAGATCAAGTAGCTTTCCTCGGTCGGAGCTATGTGACTGGGGCACATTTGTCCTCATGCTACGTAAAGTTGATCAGATGCAGGATACTTAGTTGTGGTACACTGGGGTTCTGACAATTTTGCCTAAAAATGTTTATTAGATCAAAAAAATGCATCGAACATCCTCATCTTAATTATCCTGAATCTATTTCACATATACAGTTTATCATTATGGATGGAAGCACTGTCACCAAGTGGAGTAAAGGGAGTATAACTTGAATGCATTTTGTCACCTGTAATTGACTGACGGGATGTTTAGTCTTGAGTTAGTGCACTTTCCAAGCACGGTGCCCTTGGTGGTGGGGAAGCCTGCAGAAGGCCCGTAGTTCTTACGTTGGTGGCCAACAAATGACATGGACACCCTGCAGAGGGCTGGCTACTCACTGCCAAACTGGGTAGTGTTTTGCATGGCCCTTTCCATCCCAGGAAGGCGCTAAGGCAAGAACCAGTGCCCATCCTGTAATTGAATTGAGCTGTTTATGTCAATTCCTCCCTCAGGTCCACAAAAGGTGGCTGCGATTCCTCCCTTTCTGAACCCAGGCCAGCGCGGGCGGGTCGATCCTTCCTGTTCCGGGTCCTCAGGGCTGCTCTCCCTCTTCAGCTGCTCCTGCTGTTCCTTGTCGGACTCGCCTGCCTCGTACCCATGTCCGAGGAAGACTACAGCTGTGCCCTCTCCAACAACTTTGCCCGATCATTCCACCCCATGCTCAGATACACCAATGGTCCTCCTCCACTCTGAAACAGGACGTCCTCCACACAAGTGCTGGAGGACGGATGGGCCCAAAGCAACCCCAGGCTATCAGAGAGTTTGATCTTAGCAGAGGGCCTCTCATGGCAGCTTCGGCTCTCCTCCATACCCTGTGTGTGAAAAATCAAACCTTTGGATATGGATGGAAAACAAGAAGAGAACAAATGGGATTGGGATAGTGTCATTTGACACTCTGAGCCTTAACACTAAAGAAATTAAGTTAAGGACGTACAGCGTTCCCTTGACCCTTGAAGTCCAGGCCTTTGGCATAGCCAATGGCTCCAATGGGCCATCTGGGCAGCTTTCCTATGGTGCTGCTCCATTAACCCAAATTCACCTTCCCGGGCACCATGTCAGTATCGTACAATCTACCAACCTGCTGGAGGTGCTAGAACCTCCTCATATATGATTTTTAGGGTCACCTATGGCAGCTTCCTCTCTACCTTGGTTTCTTAGGGGCATGATGTTTTATCGTTGCTTTAGAGCACAAGCTGTAAATCTGAAAGGCACTTTTTAAAAAATAAAAGGTATAAAGAAAACCTGGATGTAATAAATAAGATTATGAAAAGCTTTATGTGAAGAAAATTGAATGTTATAGTATAAAAAAGATATTTATGTATGTACAGTTTGCTAAAGCCAAGTTTTGTTTGTTGATTTCTTTGCATTTATTATAGATACTATAAAGTACTTTGTCTGTGTCTTTTATTCCTTTAAAACATACCTTGAATTTTCATTATTCAGTAGGATGTAGCATAAATTATCTCTTTGCTGTTAGTGTTAAACTATACTTTGTATATGACAATACAATTTACATATTACATAACATATAATAGAATGGTTTAGTATAGCTTTAAACAGGAGAGAGAGACAGAGAGAACTGAAAGTTATAGAACAAAATTTTGCCCAAAACAAATTTGGAAAAAAAAAACAATTGTTGCAAGGAGGGCCACTTGTTCATCCCGGCCACCCGGCTAGCTTAGCCCCAAAATAACCACACAGAAACTGTATTAATTAAATCACTGCTTGGCCCATTAGCTCTGGCTTCTAATTGGCTAACTCTCATATTAATTTAACCTATTTCTATTAATCTGTGTATCGCCACGTGGCAGTAGTTTAATGGGTAAAACTCTGGCAGTTCCATGGTGTCCCTCAAACTCTGTTTTCTTCCTCCCAAATTCCATCTTCCCCGCCTACCTAAGTTCTACCCTATCAGGCCAAGGCAGTTTCTTTATTCATTAACCAATACAAGCAACACATAGAAGGACCTCCCACACCAACCAATCATCACATGATCAACGGAATTAAAAAGAGATATGGGTTTTCACAATCCCTGCCTCAGAAGAATAACACATGTTGATTCTTTGGGAATAGAAAACCAAAATGGTTCTTGCTACTTCAGTGCACGGAAAATCGACTTCACATACCCACCATGAAAACCAAATGGAAAATTCTAATCTTGCCCTTTCATCTCCTTTCCACATTTTTGTTCTTTGCCTAGCCTTTTTTTTTTAAATGATGAAGCTAGAAGGAAGGATTCCTTGAAGGAAAAGGGTGGCGAGAGACGTGTGTCCTCAGAGCTCACGGGTCCGGCTTCCTCTCACACTCTCTTCTTTGTTCCCATTGAACAGTTGGAAAAGCCCCATGAGATTCCTGTCAGAGGCCCCTTCTCCCATCCCAACGGTGCCCACTGCCTGTTAGAGGCCCCTTCTCCAAACCCAACGGTGCCCACTGCCTGTCAGAGGTCCCTTCTCCAAACCCAACGGTGCCCACTGCCTGTCAGAGGCCTCTTCTCCCAACCCAACAGTGCCCACTGCCTGCTAGAGGCCCCTTCTCCTGTCCCAAAGGTGCTCACTGCCCACAAGTCTTTCTTAGCCCTCTCTTTAGATCCCTTCTTTTCTATTAAACCTGTTGATCCTGAGCTACCTGGTAAGATAATCTTTCTTTTGTGTTTATGTTTGAGTTCATAAGATGCCAATATGTCTGTAGTCACTCTTGTCCAGGCTAAGACTTAGCTAAGAGAAGGCAGTGGAGGCTTTTGTAGTGAGACCCTGACTCAAAAAAAAATAATAATAAAATTTATTTCATTCTCCCCTATGACCTTGCCAACTGTAGTCCTCATAGAATGATTTGATGCAGATGAATTTTTAATTTCTCATTGACTAATTTTAGGAGGGGCCTTTAGAAATCAATGTTGAAGTTTCTCTTGGAAATCGAAGGTTCTGGTGCCCTAAGAACATGCCTCTAAGTTGCAGTGATCACTGCTTTGCACTGGCTTCTCTCTGAATTCCCAAGTATGGGTTCCTGTCATTTATGTCCTCTCCATTTCCTTTGTCACCTGTGCTACACTAGCCCCGTAACCTTCAAGTTTATAGATCCTGCTTGAAATAAATTATTTAGACCACTCCAGGGCCCTTACAAGGCCCTAAAGATGTCTCCTGTAGTTTCTGCAGAGAAATAGTTCAGGTACCATCTCACTTTGGGTGTGTTCCAGGGCTTGGTAATCTGAAACACTTGAACTCACTTCAGATCTTTGATCCTTCTCTGGGGCAAGGCCTGGGCATTGAGTTAACACATCTGCCTGGGTCATTCCTACTGTTGACAAGCCCTGCGCTGTAATCTCTCATCTCCATCCTTTTGTTCTCACGATTCCTTCCCTCCTCTCTCATTAGATGGCTCCCAAACCACCTCTGGTCACCTATCAACCATCCTTGACCTCCCTGCACTAAACTCGCTCCATGTGACATTGCTAGCATGAGATCATTGCCTTCTACTGTCAGTCAGTTCCTACCTAGTTTCCCTCATGATACTTCCAGGAATGATGCTACTTTAGAGAAACGAGAGGCTGCTTTGAGAGATTGCCAGCAGTGTCTCAGCACTATGCAATCAGAGCCAAAGGAACCTTTGAGCACAAGTCTGAGATGAATCATTCCTCACGCTTTCCTGTACTCTCGTGACACTATCACTCCTGTGTCAGACAGCAGCTTGGCCTTTAGCTCAGTTCAGTCCTTCAGGCCATGGATCTGCACTCTGCAGCAGGAGAGATTCAGGAGGCATGAAGACAGCTCAGAGGCTTTTCCTCCGATGCGTGGTTGACTCACTTCCACACACCTCACATCATTGAAGAATTCAGTACTAAGTATGTCAGAATAAAATGAAAACATTTTCCCCTTTGCTATAGATCAAACCCAGGGCACCGTACATACTAAGTACACACCGTAAGTGAAGCACACCTCAGACCTTACAGAGAGAAGAGAGATGGTTTTCATTAACCCTATGAAACACCCAGTAGAGTGTGTGATGTGAACTTCCATTAAGCATTAGAAACTGGACTCCACATTGGATGTGGGTATAAGTAAGAAATTTGGTGTGTAAGTCTGGGGCCAGAGATTGTGTTCTTCTCCAGATGGTGGTCTGCCTTGCCATTTAATCACTGCCATGTCCACTGACAGATGAGACCTCTGCCCAGGACCCTCCTCATCTTCAGTGCTTAGGGAAGGGCACAGGAGCATCATCCCCTGGGCCCAGTTGTTACCCTGGAAACACAGACATGTTTAATCAAAGGCCTCATGAAAGGATGGCTGTGTTGAAGAACATTAAGGATATAAGGATAAAGGCAGTGATAGTTGCTGACGTCACACTTCTATAGTATGGACCATCAGTATCCCTTGTGCTGGGGACAGGAATAATTTCCCAAGTGTAAGACGGGTAAGCAAGCTTGTGGGCATGTTGGTATGAGATGTGTCCATTATGAGCTGTTGGCAATGGCAGACAAGGAGGAGATCTAGAAAGAGAAGACAGTAGAAGAATACAGGTTCGATAATCTAGGAGCTCTAAGTGACAATAAGAAATCCAAGGGAAACTGCAAACTTTTGGGAAAACAGCGCTAGGGCAGGTGGGGTCAGGATTAGACTTCCTGGAAGGCGGATCAGCAGTAACTCCCCTTGTGTAAGAAATGAGCAGGGCCAAACTGCCAAAGCTCCAAAGGAAATTAAGCAAGCAATTATTGCAGAAAGTCAGACCGGAGTGGACTGATTTACAGCCAGTACCCTGTCAACATGTTAAGAAATTATGAACCGAGTATTTTATTGACAAGCCATATAAAAGTATATAGCAAAAAACAAGGGGGTGAGGTGATCTGGGAAAACTGGCCAGGACCACATGATCAGAACCTTGGGGGAAAACTCAATGTGGGTGTAGCTGAGGACAGCTGAGGACAGTTTGCTAGTTGGGTTCTTTGCTGTCGAGGCTTACCTATCTATCCACTGTCACCTAAGAGCCAGAGGACACTGTACTGGAGTTAGCAGCCTCAGACAGCAGTGTAAGTAGATCCATCAAGGACTAGGATAGACCACGTGTAGCCTGTGCCCACCCTTTGGGGAGGACGGCTCCGGCCTCTGCAGACTACAGTCCCAGTGGGTGCTTCATTGCTTCCTGTTATTACCCATTCAGAGCCGTCCCCATGGGGCCCTTGATGTGCAGAGAAATCTGAGTGCTCTTCCAGCACTCATCCTGAAATGGGAAACAGAGGCAATGAGCAGTCCAGAAGGAACTCCAGAGAACTCCCATCAAATACGGGCAGGGAAAAGAGAGTGTGTCTATTGAATGTGTCTTTGTTTTCTGAGAACAAGTTTGCTTTCCTTGTCACGTGATTGGTGGTAGCTCCTGGTGTCTGGGAGAATGGAGTGCAGTTTTAAACGAGGCAGGGAGGGTGGCTTACAAAACCTGGAGACAGTTTTCTGCTTAGTCATATGCAGCAGCGAGGGGCCAATTCAGGTCATGGGAGGAGGTGTGAAGCAGAGCGGTCACTGCAATTTTAGATTTAATAATACGTTGTGATAACTCTGGCTGTCGTACCTCCTGCCACCAGGATATAATGAAATTGAAAAAAAGAACGGCTTTTAGTCTCCAGCCCCCAGCTTCTCGCTTTCTTCTGCGGCGGAGTTGCACAGTGTCCATCAGGAATCTGCAGACAGAGAGACCCCGGGGAGACCCCTCATTCAGGGGCATAAGCAGCACAGGCCAGAGTCATTGTTGAGCAGCTTCTGGGGACCAGGGCTGAGAAGCCAAGCAAGGCTGATAAAACAGGCCAGGCAAAGTGAACAAGGCGGAAAATTTAATCATATCTGAGGAAGTAGGGGAACCTCAGATATAATCTCTCAAAACCAGGAGGGCAGTGGGGGGAAAAAGGAGTCAGTCACATAAATTCTTTCAACCTGTGACCTAATATAATCTAGAGAACAATACTGAACTTGAGGTCACAATTATATCAAAATCTCTCATCAGCTGTGCTTCAGGCGTTGGCATATGAGGCCATATACAGTGCACCCCAAAATCCAGATGCTTCCTAGAAGTCATTAGAACCTTGCACAAGGATCCAGCCACAGGCCCAAATTGGGCGAGATACTTTCTTGATGGTGTAGATGGAGGTTTCTATCCTGCCAGGTACCACAAATGTTCAGTTCCAAAGAAACATACAGAGGCTTATATTAATTATAAACTGTTTGGCCTATTAGCTCAGGCTTATTATTAACTATCTCTTACAACTTAAATTAACCCATAATTCTTATCTATGATCAGCTACGTGGCTTGGTATCTTTTCTCAGTGCAGCAGTTCTATCTTGCTTCCTCTGTATCTGGGTGGCAACTGCAGATTGAACCTTTCCTCTTCCAAGAATTCTCCTAGTTTGGTCACCCCTCCTATACTGCCTTCCTGACTACTGGTAAATCAGTGTTTTATTAAATCAACACAAGTGACAAATCTTTACAGGGTACAAGAGCATTATCCTATAGCACTCCCCCCTTTTTTTTCTTTTCAAAACAAGACCTCTGAATCTAATCTCATTTGTTTAGCTTTTTATTTCCTGACCATTATCCATAACAACTTGTAACCAACACTCTAAACAAAGACAAGCATCCATAATCTAATTTTTGGGAATGTGGGCATGTTTTCTGGGCTACTTCCTGCTGATTGGTGACCCTGACAATCTTATAAGTACCCAGAGAAAATTTAGAATTATAGTCAAGTTCTGACTGGCATATTCTTTGAGGCTGAATTTTCTCAGCCAGCAGTCTTAAGGCTGTTCAGGATGTAGAACTCAGAGGAAACTCCAACAGAGGTGCTCTGAAATGTTGGGTCATCTGGACCATTTGCTCCTATCAGAGATTTTTCAGGGGGGTCTTACTCCATCAAACCTGACTTTTCTTAGCCCAGAATGAATCCACAGCCTCTCATTTCCTGTAGAAACAAAAGAAAAACCTTTTCTTCAGAGTAACATATTTTTGACTTAATTCAAGGCATTTTCAAAATATATAGGTTAATAATCCACCAGCATTTATAATCAAGGGTCCTTTAGCAGCTGTTACTCCTTCCTTAGCAGTCAAACAATTCAGAGACAACACAATAACATACATTATCCAGATTCTCTGTCTATTTTCCATCTTTACATGGAAGCTAAGCCGGGGAGGATGGGAGCTGGGGGTGCTAGTTTTTCTCTTGAACCCAGGTGGCTAGGTTTGGGTCCAGTTCTGACCTGTGCTGATGGCTAAAAAGCCTCAGGCAAAAGGCTTTATTTGTAAATTCATGCCCCAAAAGTTGGGCGCCAAGTGAAGCATGATTAATAAAAACTGAGAGACAGAAATTGGTGTTCAACCTGAAGGTCAGAAAAGCAAAACAGCCAGCCACTGGCTGTTACCTCTACCTCAGTCCAAAATGGCAGTCTTACCTCCAGGAAACCTCAGAATAAGACTGTGTCTAAGAGCTGTCTTTTCCCATCTTTTAATATTCTCTAGTTCTGGGATTAAGGGCATGTGCTACTACTGCCTGCTTTCTATGGCAAGATAGTGTGGCTACTGGGATTAAAGGTGTGTGTTATTGCTGCCTGGTCTGTAAAGTTGGCCAGTGTGGCTGTTTTACTTTTCTGATCTTCAGGCAAGCTTTATTTATTAAAACACAAATGAAATGCTGCTACATGATGGAATTGCTGAATTCATAAGGTGAAACTGCCAAGGAGCTTTTCATGTCAACAGTGGTTGTAAACCTCTGTTTACAACCTAACCCGGCACAGCTCACCTTCCACCACTGGTACCCAACCTTCCTGTGGGATGTTGAAGCTGATGGTATAATACAGGGATGCCATGGGATGTTCAGGCTAACAGGATGATACATAGATACCATGGGATGCTCAGACTGATGGGATGATACAGGGATGCCATGGGATGTTCAGGCTAACAGGATGATACATAGATACCATGGGATGCTCAGACTGATGGGATGATACAGGGATGTCATGGGATGGTCAGGCTGATGAAATGATCCAAGATGCCAGGGCCCAAGGTCTCTCTGATCAGCTCTTTTCCAATCAGTGTCTCCTGCAGTCTTCTACCTGTACCACACTCATTGTAAGCAGGGCTTTCAGGCCACCACCTGCCCCAGGCAGCCCCATCCAAAAGCCCTTTAACTTTTCCTAACATGTCCTGGTGTCAGGCAGTATGAACAAGTTCCCATCCTCCCCTACAACTCAATATCAGCTTCATTAGATAATTTTCCAGGAGGCTGGATTTTTAATCTGGAGTCTTGTCTTGGGCTGTTGACCTGTATGTGATAGTTAAACTTGGTTATCAACTTGCTAAGATTCAAATTACCAGGGAAATAAACTTGTGGGTTTGTCTGTGAAGGGTTTTCTTGCATAGACTGAAGTGGAAAGACATACCCCAGATTCACACAGTACCATCCCACGGCCTGGGGACCTGGAGAATGTGAGCTGAGCACCAGCACTGGTCACTCCTATGTGGAAATACAAGGTGAGCATCTGCCTTGAGCTCCTGCCACCAAATTCTTCCTGCCATGACAGAATAGCCTTGAAGTCTGAGACCAAGTACGTTCTTAATCCCTTAAGTTGCTTCTTCAGTTATTTTATTGAAACAACAAGAAAAGAAAAGAACCCAGCACCCACTGTTGCCTTTTGTCCAGCTTATCTTGGTTGTTTTTGAGTTGGGTTCTGCTGCATACTCCAGGCTAGCTTTGAACACTTTCCTCCCTTAACCTCCTAAGTGATGGGATGGCAGGCATGCACCACCTCACTCAGCTTCACCTACATTTTATTGATAGTTGTGGATAGAAAAACAATATTATAATAATTATATGTCTAATTTATGAGTGGAACCAAACATATGAACAAATGGTACAAATACAAATAAATGTACATTATAACCATTAATATACCGGTATGGTATATGATTAAAGCTTTACATAGGATTTAATACATCTTAGGATAAGTGCCATTTCTTTCTGCTTGGGTCCATTTTAAAGGTTAGTTGCTTTATTTTTACGTTTATGTATGTGTGCCTGCTTGTGTGTCTGGTTTTGCAACATGTGTGTACTCCTATTCACAGAGGCCAGAAGACAGTGTCAGATCTCCTAAGGAGGGATAGGTGGTTGTGAGCTACCCTACGGGAGCTAGGAACTGATCCCAAGTCCTTTGCAAAGAGTTTAATCTCTCTTAACTGTCAAGCCGTCTCTCTAGTCCTGGAATTAATTGTGTTTTATAAAATCAACTATTTAAATTACAGAAGATTCTCTTATTTTCTAAAGAAAGAAATTTAACAATTTTCTTTCTCTTCTTTGATCAACATCCAATTTTTGTTTACCTTTCTGTGATCTCTTTATTTTTACCTTAATTTATGTGTACATAAAAATTGGATTGCATTTTTATAGCTAAATAAAACTTTGTTGTATATATACCATATGTTCTACATTCATCACCAACAGACATTTAGTCTGGTTCCATGTCTTGTTGCTATTTACACATTTTTAAAATAAGGGCAATTTTTATTATTCCATAATTTGCATTGCAACCTATTGTCTTAGTTAGGGATTCTATTGCTGTGAAGAGACACCATGACCAGAGCAATTCTTATAAAGGAAAACATTTAATTGGGACTCACTTACAGTTCAGAGACTTAGTACATTATTGTCATGGTGGGACATGGTGGCATGCAGGCAGACATGGTGCTATAGAGGTAGCTGAGAGTTTCACATCTTAATCTGAAGGTAACAGGGAGTGGGCTCAGTATCACATTGAGTGAGATATCAAAGTCTGCCCTCACAGTGACACACTTCCTCCAACAAGGCCACACCTCCTAATAGTGCCACACCCTATGGGCCAAGCAGTCAAACACTTGAGTCTCTGAGGGTCACACCTATTCAAACCACCACCCCTATCTACAGGCATGTCCTTGTACGTGCACCCATCTTCACTATGCTGAAAGGTTCCATTTCTTTTTACTGTGTGTATTTGAGCTTTACAGCATGGTGCTGGGGAAATCACATATAGATAGATAAGGGGTTACTATAGCAAAGATAATTAGCATTGCTATTACCTCCCATAGTCACTTTTTGTGCGACAGAGTAGCTGACCAAAATCCCCAGTGCAATGCTGTTCTTTTAGCTTTCCTCCTGATGTTGAATACTCGTTTCTAAGTGTGTTTATCTCTATGTCTGCTTCAACGCATCTTTCGGCTCCCGCATTCTCTTCTCCCTTGCCCATTTTTCTGTCTGTGTGTTTACCACAGTGTGGATGGGCCTGGGAGACCTTATGCTAGCTGAAACAAATCCTCTCTTTTCCCACAGTCATTTTCTCACCGGAGTTTGCTAAGCAGTACTGCAGTAAGAATTCTTTTTCACAGAGACACTACTGAATCACCAGGTATGTGCAATCTAATTCTTAGTAATGCATTTTAATAAATTCCTTCAAAACTTGTGATGCCTCACAGTCTCACTCTCTGTGGGATGAGAGCTTTCTTGTTTCTCCAAAGCCTCCATACACTGAAGCAGTGTTCCTCAAATCATGAGATCATCATCAAAATTTTAATATCCACAATTTGCATATCAGAATCTTTCAGGGAACTTTAATTTTTTAAAAAAAAATCCAAGTCACATTTCAACCAATCAAACCTGGCACAGCAGGGATTTGTGTTTGTTGAAATTACTTTGTCATTTTCCAGAAGAATAGACAGTTGTCTCAAAACCAACCAAGGACAAAACACAGATGCAACCTGGTGTCACTCCACAGGGGGCTTCTTGGGTAAATTACACTGCACATTTAGTATCTATGAGGATGCAACTATTTTTTTTAATTTCATGTGTTATCATATGTGTGTGTGTTATGTGTGTGTATAATGTATGTGTGTGTGCATGCATGCCACAATGCATATGTGGAGGTCAGAGGACACACCTATGGAGTTGGCTCTCTCCTTCCACCTTTAGGTGGCTTCCAGGAGTCTACTCAGGCTTTCGGAGCATCATGTGCCTTTACTTTCTGAACAATGTCCATTGGCCCTATTTTTAAATGAGATTGATTTATATGCATAACGGATTAGCAAAGATAGCTACTACATATTATTATATTCAAACAAGATCTAATATAGTTTGTATGATATGATTCCAATTTTATTGAAAAAGTGTGTGTGTGTGTGTGTGTGTGTGTGTGTGTGCGTGCACATGCCTATTCACACAAGACAAGGAAACCAAAACAGACCTAGTTGGGGTACAAGGCTTGGCACTGTGACTGAATTCACACACAGGAAAACACACTTAAATGCTATCATGATTTAAATCTGACAAGGAGCATAATTTGGTTTCTAAGTCCAAGTTGCTGTTATAATGATGACAAGTTGAGAAGACAACACAAAAGGCATCTCTGTTCTCATATTAGGAGCTATTTGATTTGTTTTTCAATTTATAAGAAACTTTTTGATACACTCCAAATAAATGGTGATAGGCCATCTACTGAAAGTGCAGAATCCTGACGGTAGCTCTGGGTGCTCACATGGATGCTTGGTGAGTTAGTCTCAAGGCGCTCACACAGAGTGGGTGAAAGGATGGATCTGGGATAGGGAAGCTCACCCTCATTGATCAAGGACTCACTCAATCCCTGAAGAAGTACTCTGGAAGAGATGTCACCTGGTCAAAACCATGGAACTTCTCAAATTCCATAAAAGGTGAAATCAAGTCATGAAAGGCACTGTGTTGCCCACGAAGCCTATACCAATGGAAGGAGCAGAGATTCTGAAAGAGGCCCAGAGTCACCAATGGCTTCTCCTGGTGCTTTCCTCTCCAGACACAGGCACTGAGCACTAAACCTGCTTTAGCCTTTGGTTCGACCCCATGCTACTGCTGGTGAACGTTCTCCTCACAATTGCCAGGTTTTGATGGGGCCTAGGCCCTCTGTTACTCCCCTGACTAACCCTAATCAGAGGAGGGAACTGACTGCGCAAGGAATGGTTTCGATTTTGATAAAGCCTGCCTGAGATTTAGAGAAAGCTCTACCTAAAGCACACACTCTAAAACTTAGATACTCCCCAATCATGTAAGCAAATTCCTTAGCCTTTCTGTTCTTCAGTCTCCTCCTCTATAAAATGGTATAATAATGGGTTGTTCTGAGCAGTAAGTGATTAATGTACCTGGTATGCCAGACCATGCAAGACAAGTACCAGGTGACAATCTTGAATTGTGTTATTGTTTCCTTTAGTTTTAAATTGATTTTGATACTGACTACTGGGCTGGAAGATGCTGAATCTTTCTACTCCTGTGGATATTTTTTAAAAAGTATTTATTACTATTATATATTATTTCTCCCTCCTCTCTCTCTCTCTCTCTCTCTCTCTCTCTCTGTGTGTGTGTGTGTGTGTGTGTGTGTGTGTGTGTGTTGTGTGGGGAGGTACCACATACATGTCTGGTCTTGGAGGAGGCCAGAAGAGGGAATCAGATTCTCTGAAACTGTAGTTTAGCATTCAAGGGTGGATTGTTTTTTAGGGTTGTTGGGGTGTGATCTGAAAGAATAATTTATAAGTCACTCACCTTTGAAGTCCATTCTCCATGGACAACATTTGCAAACTCCTTCTCAGGGACTGAGATAACCAGTCACTAATGTGTGAGCCCAAGTTCAGTTCCAGGACCTACTTCAAAGGCTACCTGTGGTCTCAGCAAGTAGAAAGGCACAGGCAGGCAGATGCCTTGGGCTTACTGGCAAGCCAGCCTACTCTAACCTGTGAGTTCTGGGTCCCAGAGAAAGACACTGATTCAAAAATAAGGTGGCTGGACATCATGAGGAACAACACCCAAATTAGACCTCTGGCCTCGATAGGCACATTACTGGGACACACTGAAAATGCACCCTGCACACACTGGGCACCTCTGTAACCCCCCTCCATGCATGCACACACACACATACACACACACACACATACACACACACACATATACACACAATTAAAAACATAGAATCTTCCTTTGGCACAGCAACATTTCCTTCCATTTAAAGAAAATGTTTCCCAGACTGTGACACAGCCTCAGAAGCAGCTCTACTCTGGGCATCCCAGGGGAAGGGCTCCCTGCAGAGGTGACCAGCTCCTGCTGCCCTGCTGCTAACAGCTTGAACTTGCCTGCCCTCCCTCCCGCCAGCCTGTGGTCTGAGGCCCTAGGTGTTCCGTCATATTCCTTCTGCTTGTAAATGTGGAAATACTAGGGGCCTTTTATAGCTTTCAACCCCATTGAGTCTGAATCTAATTTGAGCATTCCATCAGCCCATAAAATCGTTTACCAGCTCACAAACCTTTCACTGGCTATGCCCAGAATCGTTGACATCTCAATGAAAAGGCAGCTGATGACAGGCTGGAGTATGGCAGAGAGGCCTAGGAGCACATGGTGTATTTGCACAGTCCCCAGATCCCTGTCTGTCCCACAGTGTGAGGATAGCTGGCTCTTGGCAAAAGCCTCAACTTAGCCATTTGGTGATGCTTTCTTGGCTCCTAGCCTGACTGGACCACTGAGGTGATCATCCCCACTTTCAACCTTAAGAAAATGTTTGCCAAATGCTACTCTGCCTTCATCTACTTTCTCCGTAGTCACCTCATTAAAATGATGGAGACTGTCTTGTCAGTGCTACCCAGCTACCCAGCCACCCAGCATCACAGTCACGGATGAATCCCAAGCCAGCAGATAGGAGAATACAGTTTTAGACAGGGCCACTGAGCCTGGCCCTGGGACAGTCAGATTCTGAAACTGGTACTGATGTGGATGAAGGCTGAGCCCTCAGTCTTAAAGATAGGGAACACTGGCTAAAAACAGTCCCTCCTGGTATATTTAACTGGAGAAAAATTGGATCACTTGTTGTTTTTCCTAGGACAGACAGGAAGACAATGGTGACAAACCCAGAAACCAAAAGTACTGGCACCAAGTACAAGGGACAGCATGATTGCTGTCAAGGTTTCCTCTCCAAAGGCCATCAGGTCACTGAGAGCCATCACTCCACACAGCATTTAGCCTCCTGCCCACAATAGCACATTTCTGTTTTCCTGGGTTTTTTTTTTTTTTTGAAGAATTACGTTTTTGCCTTTGAAGTTCATTGATGTTTTCTTTATACTCATAAAAACCTGGCTAAATGCAAAATCCACAGTGAATCCTAGGGAACATAAAAGGGACACTTCCTATCACTCAGGCATAAATGCAAGAAGTCATGCCACATCTGCCATTCACTTCCTCTGTGACCCTGGGAAAGCCACACAACTGTGTGAAGCCTCAGTTTTGTCACCTACGGAGTAAGGATGACTGGAATTTTATTGTCAGGGTAAAGCTATACAGAAGGCCAGGAAACAGGGAAGGAAGCAGAGGGAAGCAACCAACGAGTGGAAGCTCTGTGGAGGGAAGTGTGCGCTATTTTACTTCAAGGGTAGGAAGAAAAATCAACTGTGTTTCCAATGGGGAGAGAATTTCTTCCCACAGCACTTTACTTAGTCACTGTCTGTTCCATGCAAAGGGCTTCCTATGACAGGGACTTCTCCCTTCCCTTCCCTTCCCTTCCCTTCCCTTCCCTTCCCTTCACTTCCCTTCCCTTCCCTTCCCTTCCCTTCCCTTCCCTTCCCCTACCTACCCTTCCCCTCCCTTCTCCTCCCTTCCCCTTCCTTCCCTTTCCTTCCCTTCCCACCAGGTGTCCTAGAAAAGCTGTAGATAGATTTAGAAAAGCTATCTCTATTTTGAATGGACATCCATCCCGTGTTCTCATCGCTATTCATTCTGTAGTAATCACTTGAATCTCATTGAGAGCTGTCATGGACGTGAACTTGAAAGTAATTCCTTAACATACATAAGCCACATAGTGAAGGACACAGACACGTTGTCTTGCCTGAGTCATACATTCTGTACTTTCAGAAAGACAAATCTAAACAAGGCAAGATTGAGTTTAAATGAAGCCCTAAACCTTAAGAAGGCATCTTGGGGATTGATCTTAAGTCGGTGTGTGAGCTGAATCAACCCTTGACCAGGCCTTATCCCCTTCACACACTCCATTGGAAGAGTGCACTGCTCTGTAGACAGCCAAAGACTCATACTGTTGACCGGGATAGTGGTAAGTGATCTTATAAGACCTCAGTGGGATTGTCAAGCAATTCCCATTCGTTCCTCGGCAGAAAGATTACTATATGGGAGCAAGACTGGCCTCTTCAGGCTCTCTGGTTCTCTGGCTTGACATGTGACCCTTCCTGCCTTCGCTCCTACCATGACAGCATCTGCCATGATGCTATTGTCCCAGATTCCACCACACAGTTTAGAGTCTCCACCTTCAGAACTGTGAGCTAAGTAAACTTTACTTTGTTAGTTACTTGGCTTCCAATATTTTGGAGAATCAATGCAAAGTGAGTGGGTCCAACACTTTACCAGTCAAGAAACTGGGGCACACAGAATTTACCTGTCCAAGGTTACATAGCAAATGGAAGGATGAGGGTTTCGATTGGGCAAGCCTGTTGCAGAATGCGCGCACACATGGTGTTGCCTTTTAGCATGTCAGAATTGCCTTTTATGAGGTAATCATAGAGATGACATACAAAAGGGATCTTGCTGCTAGCTCTGAGATGGAAAGGGAGTCACAAAATGGAAACTGGGGCTAGGATGGATCTGTCACCTTGATTTGACAAGAATTTTTGAGAGATTTTTGAGGCAATTATTTTCATGTTAGAACATGCATCCATTCATTTATCCATCTATAATAACCTCTCTGAAGCTCTCTTGGTGAATACCTCACATGATCCTCACATACATCCCATGCAAAGAAAATGTTGGTTGACAGTGATACTAAGACTTGCATGCTATGGAGCTTTGAACTGAGGCTGAGCCACCCCAATATCGGTATCGCTACCCTGAACTTGGTGCTGGGTAAATGGGAAGGTCTTGACATTTAGATTCACTGTGATCTCTCCATATCCTTGATTCTCTTTACTTTTTCCGTGTTCAGCAATGAATTATTAGCAAAGAACAAAGCATTAAAAAAAAACCCAAGAACACAACCTGTTGCCTTTAGTTTATTTTTTATTTGAACATCAAATACATTGAGAAGATGGTTTACAGGTGCTTGAGCATCCCACTGGATTCTTTACTGTTTCAAGGTGCAAAAGAGGCTTACAAGTGTGTTTCATTAAACAAAGCAAAGCTGCGACAAAACAGGACCAACCAATAGCAGTGCGCATCAGTAGAAGAGTGTATCCGTCCATCAAACACCGCTGGACGCTGTGCCTTGCCTCCGAAAACAAGAGCCCGACACTGAAGAATATGTAGAGCACAAAGAACATCGTTTGTAAGCTGTGAAAGAACAGAAACTGGCATAATGTCACTTATGAATTCAAGTCTCGATGACCAATGACCTCTCCGTGAATGCAAAGGGGTCCATGTCTTAGGCACCTTCTCATGGGACTTCATGTTATTTCCAGGGTGCACAGCTCTGTACAAAGACACTAAAGATGGGTTTGGAACATGGCAGCATTTACATATCTTAAAAGTTCAGGCACATTTGGATGCAAAAGAAAGGGGAAAAAAAGCAAATAGAAATTTCTCTTAAATCTCTGAAAGACAGTGCAAAACGGAAGTGCCATAACTGAGACAATAATCACTTAGAAAACGAGTTTAAAGGACCCTAAACGAGACCATACTCTACATGGAATAGATATGAAGCTAGAAATAGAGCATATCACACTAAGGAAAGGATAGAGATTTGGGACCACAGTTAAGTTTGTTTGCTCCAGTTGAAAGGGAGTTAATCTAGGAAGTGCGCAGTGTATGCTGGATCAACCTCCTAAGACTTGCACCAAAGAAAATCATGGTTGCCACGTGAGCTACTGTATGACTCTATTTGCCTTGAAAAGACTTAGGCTCCCCAAGCAGATCTGACTGTCAATATCAGACATTACTATGGTCCTGGTGGTCATTCTCAGTACATCTCAGTTTGCAAAGTAGGCATAGGAAAGGATTTGTGATTGACTTCACGCAGGGATATATGGGTAACCCCAAACAGATGGCTGGAGTCAATGACCAATGTGTAAGACTTCAGAGTGTGGACACCATAATGTGATTAAAAGGAAATTATTAATAAGTAACTTACTTGTTCAGTCCTCCCAAAGGCAAAAGATATGTCATGGAAAAACATATCTGCAATGGTACCAGGGAAATCTATCAAAGTTGGCACTTCCTTGGGGACTGGATTTTGTCACCTACATTGATAAGGTCTTCTCTTTGGATGACCAGAATCAAATCGGCAAGCTAAGCGATGGCTAGAAGAAACTCAGGCAGACCATTGCTGTTTTATTCTTTGGATTTCACCACCCTTTCTTGGAATTCAAGCCGCCATTTTGGAAAGGGCTGCCAATGGACCTAGTTATTACCTTCTTATGGCTCAGGCAGAGGTGAGATTCTGAAACCTGGGGCACATTCACGGTGCCAGGATACTTTCTGTACTCTCTAGCCCCATTTCCTCCATTCTTCAAATTCCTAGATCTATGATCCCACCTCATACCAACGCTCTACATAGATCATGGCTTTCCAAGTTTACATTGCCCACATTACATTGTGGGAGGAAAGGACAGGTCTGACCCTCTGTCATGTCCCCAGTGCCCCAACACGACAACAGCTGACATCTCAGCTGCTCAAAATTGGCACTTCAGAGAAGGGTAAAAGAGATTTCCAAACATGGTCTGAAAGTCGTGGGCTAACACTTCAGCTATCTGGCTGTTCTCTGCCCATTTCAAATGTATCATCATAACATGAATACAAACATAGTAGATGGATAATACAAGACCCTCCACTAGAGTATTGTTTGGATTTAGCTGGTATTACATCATCTAAAGTCCTAGAAGTTTTTTTTTAATATTTTTGTTTTTATTTTTGTAAAAGAAAATCTCAGTATAAACATTAAAAAGAACCCACTGACCCACTAGCTACTGTCCAAAAATATTACTACTGATATTTTGGTAAAAGCAAAATTAGCTGCCCTGAATAATTTTTCTTATCAGGCATAATCTCTGCTACATAAGATTGTCTATCATTCAACGTTCAACAATAGGCTTACGGATTAGTGCTATTTTGTCTACTGTGGATACAAAAGTTGATATGAAATGTGATCTTCATTTAAATGAAAACCACCAGGCTTTAGGCATTAGTAACTGCATACATGACGTGGTAGCTTGAACAGTCTACAAAAAAACCTAAATACTTTCCCCTTGTTTTTTGCAATGTTTAACCCAGTCAAATTAAAACTCAGAACAGAACTATTACATTCAATTGTCTGATAAACAAGTAATTCAATTTCAAAAAAATATATATTATACTATATAAGGTGCTTCTTAAAAAAACACAAACAAAAGAATTATGTTCTTTAAAACATATTCTCAAAGCAGATAGATAAAATTGTCCCAGAATTTGATGCACAAATATGAGAAATAAAAATGAAGAAGAAAAAAAATTGGCCCTCCCAGTTTCCCAGTTCTTTGGTAGTTACTTAACTGGGAGGCCAGAAATTAATGGAACCCACCATTCCAAATAGGACAGACCAAGAGAAGCCTAGCCATTCACCTGGGTTCTTGGCTAACATATCACATCTCAATGGAGTTCAAATTAATATAGATCATGAAGTCAGGAAAGGAAACCAAACTTTCATTTTGGTTAAGAAAAGGAAATAATCCTTAGTTTCACTAGAGAGGCCAACACCGCATGGGCTGTGGGTGACTGTGGCTAGGGTAAGCCTGTCTTTTGATCCCCTTGGTCAAAAAACTCTCAGGCCCAGTTCCGGTTTCATTCTCTGGCTTATGAAGTTTAAAAACATGAGCTGTGGGGAGGGAGGGATTTTTCTCCCTAAGACCACACCAGCTGGCTTTTGGATGAGTTCGGAATACTCAAGGACACTCTAGTCTGAGCAATCCCAGCAGTTGGAGTCGTGAGTGCTCCGAGACCTTGCTCCCATGCCTCCCCCAAGCTCCTGGAGGAACTGCAGGTACATTGAACCATCAATTGTCACCTCTTCCAATCAGGCCCATACCTGAAATGAAGAGGCAACCAGCAATAAATCCCAGGGAGGGCAGCCCTGTCATGCATGGCTGTGAAGGACACCCCGGGAACCGGGAAACTGCTGCCTATGGCCAAGTCTTTCTATGCTTTTCTCCCAGTTTCTTTTTTAGTTTCCTTCTTATTCAGACTCCTTCTGAGTCACAGTCATTGTAATTGATTGTTTAACCCCCCCCCCCAGAATAATACTAAATAAAACAAAAGGGTGTAGGTTCATTGTAATTGCCCTTGGTTGCTCTGCATGGGGACAATTCAGGGCAATTCACACGGGGGGGGGGGGGGAGAGACAAGGAGAGCATCCTCTGCTGATGAATGCTAGATTCACCAAAACAGGTACCCAAGCCACGTTTACTGCAGGCCCCAGGGATAGAAGGCTATTATAAAATGAAAATAAAATAAAATCCAAACACCCTATAGCCCTCATGTCATGATGCTATCTAAAACCGACTACTGGTTCCCACAAGTTGTGGGAAAGTAAGAATTATCTAGAACCCATGACCTGGGTACAGTGCTCCGCAGTTGACACTTTAGAAGCCAGAAGGTGCAGTGGATTAAGTTGGCAGGGTCTTAACCACTGGGTGAATCTCCCTTCCCTGCATGTGTCTTGCATTCCTACAGGAGCTCAAGATTTCCCTTTAATTAAGCCAAACATTACTATAGGAATAAGAGGGTACATTAAGGAACCCATGAGCTAGCTCTTCCCAAGGCTTCAATTAAAGGAGACACTCCAAAGTCTTTGCTGAGGCTTACTCTTGGAGCCATTCCAAAGATGAAATGCAGCCATTTTTCAGAGGTGAAATGTTTACTCTCTAGGCTTGGGTCTCAACTAGTAGCTTCGATGCAGTTATCTCAATTCGGTCTCAGACTACAAGAATCTTCAGACTCAGTGATGTAGCAAAAGGGGAAAGACAGCTGTTACCGAGAATTAGCCCTGGGGATCTCTTTCGGCTGTTCCCAACAGAAGACATGCCACTAAGAACTGAGCAAGCAAATGAACGGCCACTGCCACTAGAAAGCCACTGGTGGCGGGTGCATGCCAGGGTGTATGCAGGAGACAGAATTCTGCTTAAGTGATAGACGACATGGGTAAAATGTGGCAGGGATTCTCAGAGCCTGGGGCCGGGGAGAGCCCAGGAGCTCTCAGATCGTGTTGGGGAAATTCTCCGCTTCAGGGGGGATGTAGTAGGTTTGTAAGGAATGTGCTGAGGTGGAGCTGGTGGTGGCCAACTGGCTCTGGCTGGGCTCTTCTGGGGAGACCCCCATGCGACTGGCTGGGGCGTGTAGGCGGTGAGCATCCAACATCTCCAGCAGCAGGTCATAGAGGGGTACAACGTTCTTGCATTTCATGTTGTAGAGATGCTCCATGCCTTTGTTACTGGAGGAGAAGGGACACAGAAAGAATCAGGTTAGACCACAGCTGGATCCCAGGACAGGGAAATTCCTCAGAGGATGAAGTGAGAAACTCCAAAAACAGTGTGAGCCAATCTTTCTCCCTATTAGGGATATTCATCTTAGGATGGTATCTGTAGGACCTGAGGGGCTCCAGAGACTCAGACTGGGACTCATGCCCATGTATTATCCTTTCCTCATCCTATAATGGAACCCCACCCCCACCATCATACTCTTCCTCCGGCTTCTTTTAGTGGGTTTTCTATGCTGTTTCCGCTCTATGATGGTTAATCTTGCATGGCAGCTTGACAAGATCTAGGTACCTGTGGATGTCTATGAGGTCGTTTCTAGAGTGCATTAATTGAGGTTAGGAGACCTACCCTAACCTTGGAAACATCATTCTATGGGTCAGGGTCTTTGCCTACACTTGTCAATGGCCTCCTAAAACATTCATAATAAAATCAAATTTTCTATCCAGGCTCTCTGAGGACCAAACGGCCTGCCTTCATCTCCCTCACAGAGAACACCCTGTCCGTCATCCTGAACTGACTCTCTGTCACCTGTCTTTGAGTTGCTCTTTAGTGGAAATGAGACCTACAGGGACCTAGAGGATCTGAGCATGCTGTTTCCTCTTCCTGGGTATATTTCCCTGGAATCTTCAAAGGCCTCTTGTGTCCAAGAGACCTCTGTTGCCCCATGGCAATAGCACAGCCCCTATTGCTCAGGTGTTTTTTTCTGCATCACTCCATCTTCTACCATAGCCCAGAATGGTAAATGCTGCTCACAACTAGGAACAGTGGAGAAAACAGGAAGACAAGGATGTAGGCAAATGGCTTTTCTCTTTTTTTCTTGTGCCTCTTTGTTCTCCCAGGCAGGTAGGCTGTGGAAGTAGAAAACCACAACACTCTCATGGCTTGAAATTTGCTTTTACAAGAAGCATGTACCTGGGTGTGATGGAACACACCATAATCCTAGTGCATGGGAGTGGAATAGGGTAAAAAATGCAAATTCAAGGCTATCCTAAGCTATGTGGCATTTTCCAGGCTAGCTTCAACTCTACAGTGAGAAGGCATTTCACAATAATCAAAACTAGATTAAAACAAACTAGACTACAGTAAGGTATATCAAGTATTTCATGAACAGGCAGAACTTAGAGAATGTCCTAATTAATACTTATATCGGCAGTGGTAACAAGCCAGTCCAGGTTTGAGCAGCGCTACAAAACACATGAGAACCACCAAGAACCAAAATTTGACCTCAATTACATGTTTAAGTGTTATTTTGTTTTGTTTTGCCTTTTAATTTAAAGCACTGTTGATGTAAAGTGCCCCAGCTCTGCTGCTGTCTTTCTCCTACAATCTAATTAATCACATTTATAGTCTGATGAAATCTAGTATTAAATTATTTATGTTACAACCCGAACACATGGCTAGGGTCAAGCTAACCAAATAAGAATTCTGTGATTCAGACTGGCTGCAGGGAGTCAATCTGTATAGGGAGTCAATCTGTATGAAAACAGAATTTTGTATATGGCATATGTATATGTATGAATGTCACGGAGGGAGTAGAGAGAGGCTCAAAGCTCTCTGAAAATATTCTCCTCTCATTTGCATTTCACAATTACAAAGCTCTCTGCCGTGCCTCCTGTGTCACTCTGCCAGGAAAACCAGGCACGGCTGGTACTTATTGCAAAGATAGTTGGTGTTAACTAATCAGGTTTGCTAATACCGACAAGGCAAACACAAAATGCATTTGGAAAGTCATGGATTCCTAACAACTACAAACACTCGTGGAGTCATGTGGTTCCTATTAATCCCTCAAAGAATAAGTTATCATGTTTTCTTCAAGGGGAAACTCACTCTCTCAGTCAGTTTTTTGGCAGGGGTATGTTCTTCTGAACCATTCTCTGTGACCCTCTCTAGGACACCATCAGAAGACGATGAAGGATTTGGGCATGCTTTTCCTGAATGTGATCATCTGCTTGTGGCCCACTATCTTAGCTGATGAGACATTCTCAGACATGATATAATCGAAGCATTGCAATGTCCTTGATCAAATGGGCTGGCTTTCTTGTGCCTCTACTGATGCTAGAACATGTCCTAATTAAGTTGGGTACAAGAAGAATGGTATTCACAAAGCAGAGTCACCCGACCCAATTGTAGGGCTTGGGCTTGATGCAGGAACCTGTGTTCTGTGGAGGTGTAAGTGAGCCCAGCTGAGATCCATTCAACCTGCAGCCAGCAATGTGGCTGCACAAATCACTTGTAGAATAGCCACTATGTCACAGCTTCAATTATGAAGGAGTCCCAGAAATATAACTAAAAGGGACTTCATCACAAGGAATAACAAACAAAACAAAGGGTGACATACTCTCCTCCAAAAGCAATAGGAACCCCATGGAAGTATCTAAATAGGAGGATGATATGATCTTGCTTGATTTCACAGTGAGCCCTCTGCCTGCTTCACAGAGGATGCAATAGAAAAGATGGAGATGAAGAAACACACAATGTGGTGCTGAAATGACTGACAGTGGCTTGGATTAAAGGAAGAGCCATGGAGGGGACAAAAAGGCTGTGGCAGCTGTGGATGCATCAGTGTTGGCTCTGCATGAGTTTCTTAGCCCAGCGGTCTCTCATTTAGCATCTCCTGGTGTATGTCAGTAGAGGGATAATGCCAGGACTATAACAGATGTGCAGATGCCTTGAGAGATGGCTCGTGCACACTGACACCCTTCGATTAACCTCTTCCCACCACCCAATGAGCACTGCATGTGCTTCAAACCACCAGCACACATCATTTCCTCTAGGGTACCTGTCTGATGCTTGTGTGTCACAGGCAAGGTCTGTGGCCCTCTTCTGTCCTCCCCTAGCCTCTTGAGTCAGATATTTATCTTAGAGTACTTTGCCTACTCAGTCAGCAGCCTACACCGTGTCAGCTGTCACACATTCTCAGTCAGCATCTTCTGTACCTTCTGTGGGACCCTCACCTCATGTGCCGGATGTGGGAAAGAATGAGGAGGAGCTGGGCCAGACGACGATGCTGCTGCTGCAGAGTCAGGCCAGCCTTGGCCATCAGGTGGATCAAAGTGTCTGTGATCTTATCCAGGACGCGGTGGATGTGATCCTTCTCTTCCAGAGACTTCAAGGTGCTGGACAGAAATGTGTACACGCCTGAATACACACAGAGAAAGAGAGAGACAAAGGGGACACGGTCATGGAGACAGAAGCATACTGGGATGCCGCACCAAGCGGGGAGCTTCCTTTGACAGCTATAGAACAACGAGGACACAGTGGACACATTGGACACCAAGAGATGGTGTGGCATTCTGAGTGCACATCTTCCAGCCTCAAGAAGCCAGGAAAGCCTCTTGTGTCTCAAGATTCTCCAAGAAGGACCATTAACCTTGCAACCATAACGGGAACACTGAGCTTCTCTTCTTGGGCAGAGCTCACATCAACATGAATTGTTCATTCAGTGCTTATCACAACCCCATGGGAAACCATCATTGCTTCTTTGGAGGGGCAGAGAGATGTTCTACCTACTAAGAGAACTCAAGTGGTATATTGGGGTCCTTAGGCTTCACCTAGTATGCCGACTCCGCTTCTGGTAATGATGGGCAGGCTGTCCTCTAGGAAATACAGGATACCCCTTTATAAGTCTCAAAAGGAGTTATGAGTAATTGGCTAAATGATTAAAAGGCAATTTCTTTTTCTATTTATTTATTTATTAAAGATTTCTGCCTCCTCCCCGCCACCGCCTCCCATTTCCCTCCCCCTTCCCCGAGCAAGTCCCCCTCCCTCGTCAGCCCAAAGAGCAATCAGGGTTCCCTGCCCTGTGGGAAGTCCAAGGACCACCCACCTCCATCCAGGTCTAGTAAGGTGAGCATCCAAACTGCCTAGGCTCCCACAAAGCCAGTATGTGCTGTAGGAGCAAAAACCCATTGCCATTGTTCTTGAGTTCTCAGTAGTCCTCATTGTCCGCTATGTTCAGCGAGACCGGTTTTATCCCAGGCTTTTTCAAACCCAGGCCAGCTGGCCTTGGTGAGTTCCCGATAGAACATCCCCATTGTCTCAGTGTGTGGGTGCACCCCTTGCGGTCCTGGGTGCCACACCAACTCCAGTGTCGTCTGTGTGACATGACATATGTCATTATGCCGGACGGGAGCTACGTGTCCCATGGGACTAGGCTTCCTGGAGGTCAATGGCAGACAGCCTGGTATTAGCCACAGCTGAGGCATAGACGGGTTTCTCGATTAGCTGGCTATGCAGGATATGAGCTTTGCACAATCTCTTTTATAATAATGATATTCTATATATATACAAGACAAGGATTATTCTCTTCAGAAACAGCTCTGGGATAAGAAAGCACAGTATGGGAATGTATAAAACTACAGCAGAACCTTTGTCATACACAGGGTGTATGATGAGCAAGGGAATAGATGGGTTAATGTTGATGGACAAAGACTGTTATATTATACTTTCAACTTTATAGATAGGCTTGCTAGATCCCAACCCCCATGATGTCTGCTGCATAAGAAGGTACTAAAAAGTATAGTTCAACAGGTGCAGAGAACTGATTAGGTATATTTGGTCACTAGATGAAATAAAGGGTTAGGAAGAGGAAGGGCCATGATAGCGATAATGAGACAGAAACTTTCTATTCATAAGATGAAACCACTTGTCTGAGGTTTACAGTCCCAAGGACAAGATTTCCTCTTCTAAGGATGTCTAACACCTGTCCCTGGTAATGGGACTAAAAGAAGCTTTCATACTATGCCAACTAATGATACATGACCTTCTGATTTGTTCTTTGTTTGAATACTATATAATGAAAACATGAATTCAGTAAAATTGCAGCAGATTCCAAACACTCTCTTGTGTGTTGTGTCTGTCTGTCATTCGCCGAACTTGTGCCTTCCTGTTACCAAGACCCTGCTTCTCCCACGGTCTGAGTGGCTCCCCTGAGCCGGTCCGTGGCACCTGGTTTCCTTGCTCGTGCTCTCTCTCCTTCTGCTCCTGATTTGGCTCTCTCTCCTTCTGCTCCTGATTTGGACCTTGAGATTTCTTTCCGGTGCTCCAGTATGGGTCTCTGTCTCTGTCTCCTTTCATCGCCTGATGAAGGTTAATATTCAGGAGGATGCCTATATGTTTTTCTTTGGGTTCACCTTCTTATTTAGCTTCTCTAGGATCACGAATTATAGGCTCAATGTCCTTTATTTATGGCTAGAAACCAAATATGAGTGAGTACATCCATGTTCCTCTTTTTGGGTCTGGCTTACCTCACTCAGGATAGTGTTTTCTATTTCCGTCCATTTGTATGCAAAATTCAAGAAGTCATTGTTTTTTACTGCTGAGTAGTACTCTAATATGTATATATTCCATACTTTCTTCATCCATTCTTCCATTGAAGGGAATCTAGGTTGTTTCCAGGTTCTGGCTATTACAAACAATGCTGCTATGAGCATAGTTGAGCATATACTTTTGTTGTATGATAGGGCATCTCTTGGGTATATTCCCAAGAGTGGTATTGCTGGGTCCAGGGGTAGGTTGGTCCCGATTTTCCTGAGAAACCGCCACACTGCTTTCCAAAGTGGTTGCACAAGTTTGCATTCCCACCAGCAATGGATGAGTGTACCCCTTTCTCCACAACCTCTCCAGCAAAGGCTATCATTGGTGTTTTTTATTTTAGCCATTCTGACAGGTGTAAGATGGTATCTTAAAGTTGTCTTGATTTGCATTTCCCTGATCACTAAGGAAGTTGAGCATGACCCTAAGTGTCTTTTGGCCATTTGAACTTCTTCTGTTGAGAATTCTCTGTTCAACTCAGTGCCCCATTTTATAATTGGGTTGATTAGCCTAAAAGGCAATTTCTTGAGGTAGAAAGTTCTGCAAAAGGTAGGCTGGGCAGAGACCTTCATGACATTCTGTTCCTCTGGCCAGCACAGTTCCAAGATAGGCAATCAGAGACTTCCTCTAGGGGTGCAACTTTGGGAGAGGAGATGCCTAATGGGATCCTGTACATGGTGCTTAACTGCCCTCCTGAGATCTGCAAAGCCCTGTCTGTAAAGGAACCCAGCGACAACAGGCAGAAGAAAGAACTACATACATGGGGAGGGGAAGTAAAGAAAGAAGGAAGAAGTGACGGGAAGGTGAAAGGAAAGAGAAAGGGAGGCAGGAATGGAGACACCGTGAAAAGAGAAGATGAGAGAGGAAGGAGATGGGTAGAGACAGGAGTAATGGGGGATGGGAGTAGAGAACAAGGTGAAAGATGAAATGGGAGAGAGATGGATGAGA
>JABTXL010001959.1:1752577-1767196 GCA_025134845.1 Neodon shergylaensis | reverse complement strand
GGAGGAGAGGGGTGAGCAGAGCAAGGAGAGAGAGGAGGGAGATAAGAAGAAAAAGAAGGGAGAGGAGAGGGAATAGGGAGACAAGGAGAGGGGAAGGGGTGAGGAGGAGGGAGAGGAGAGGGAGGAGGAAGAGATCCATCAGTTTCAATCACGGGTTCTCCTGTGTCTATTCTTTTTGCCCTTAGTGCTTTCACAGTCTACCTCCTAACAGGTGAGACTACAGATTCCCTCTTCGCTTAAGATCATGTGTGTTGTGTTTCTGTTACTTACAGTAGGAAGAGGGATGAGAATCAGAACAGGCTGTGAGATAAGCCTGGGTCTAAGGGCAAGAGAAGGGAAGGGGAGGTGAGGAAGGCTGAAAACCGAGGGAAGACAGGATGGAGCAGCATGCTCTTGACTTTTCTCTCAACTCAACTCTCCCTTCCCTGTGGCAGTAAACTCCTCCAGCCTACACACATCCTCTTAGGGGTGCAGGCAATGCTGGATGACCGCCCGGGTTCTGATAACTCAGCGGCGTAGCTTCATTCTCTCTCTGCTTACCCCGCTGAACAGTTCATAACTATTTCTTCTCCTGCTGCTCAGACACATCAGCACCGCCACGTTAAAAACTCCTGGGTGTTAGCGCTCTCTGACTTTAAAATGCTGATGTGACCAGCGGCAGCAACACTGCAGCCTGAGAGTTGAAACATGAAGGAAACCCACACTGGGGAACTCATAGTAAACAGCTGTAATTGCTCAGAGTAGAAAATGGCCCGTGTTGAAAACAAACAAAACGACAAGACTGGCCCTACACTTGGCTGGTGTGGTTCTCAGGGGAATCACACAGCTTCTGGCACAGGCAGGTGCATTGATCCACAACAAATACTGCAAAGAGTCCCAGGCTAGCAGATGCTCAAGAAACAGCAGGTAATTATAAAGCCAGTCCTAGCCTCCATCGTTCTGAGCCATTGCCTCCTTAAACACCCATGTGTTTTAATCTTGGCGGACTATGTCCAGCTTTTGAGCAGACTCCTTGTTCTCTGGCTGCTGAACGCTGGACACTCACCTGTAGCTCGAATTGCTCACCATCTACATTTTAATGCTAGCCCCTTCTTGTTCTTTAGACATTAAAGTCGGAAAGTTCACTTCCTTAACCTGTAATTTTTATGTTACGAAGAAAATGGACCTTTCCAATTGTAGAATTGAAAAGGAAGAAATGGGAACAAAAATTGGGACTTTTTGGAAATCATTTAAATGATATGTATGGTTCACATCTTTTCACTAACAGTGTCACTGTGGGCAGTCAGATTAGATTGAAGAGTCCACTGTTTCTGACTCACCTTGTTACCTAATATAGTTCAACTTGCCTGGGTTGTGATGGCAGCTCTTTATTGCGCTCAAAGAGCTGCATGGGTGAGAATTGCATTAAGGACTCACCAAAGGAAGTAATGCTCAAGTCTCTGGTGTGTGCTCAGAGCAAACCCTCTTAGGGGTAACACTGCTAATTCTTTTCAGTGTTAGGGTCCAAGTCCAAAGACTTGTGTCTTCCACAGAGTTTTCTCCCAGTCGGCCACTCATTATCTCATTTTAATTTAATTTTCATCTGATTTGATCTTTATTTAGTGAAGGTATAATTTAATAAGGTGTGATTGTAGAGTGTTGATAAACATTCCAATTTAAAGCTACCATCCAGATCAAAGTCGAAAACATCTCCAGAAAACCCTTTTTGCACTTATTCACACAAATGAAGCCACGTGTCCTTACCTAGAACACCTACTATTCTGTTCATACCAATGCACTCAGACTTGTACACGAGGGGGCCTGTGAGCACTGCCCACCATTTTAATGGTCTTAATTATATTCTTATCATTTTGCAAGTTGCCACCCGATTAATATTGTAAATTACTTTTTTTTTAATTCTGAAGCTGTGGTGGCCCCTCAGCCCTAGAATAAGAAGTTAACAGTCTTCATTTCATTAGGCCTCTCTTCGTTCCCCAATGCACTATAACATGTAACGTTTCGGAAAGCCGGAGACAAGACACGAGGGTTAATGCCTGAGATGAAGCCAGTGTACATCTCAGAGTCCGCCTGAACTTTGTTCTCCATCTGAACCTCTTAAGAAACCTCTCTCACACAGAAAAGAGTATGCTTCACACACATCATTTTTAAAGAAAAGATTACATATATTACCTGAGAAACAGGCATTAGCAGAGGCCCGGTAGCCTATTTTGTGTGCTTCCTTATCAGGCTCTCTCCTTCCTAGGCATTGCTAGTGTTAAAATTTTACATTCCATGTTCTTCTCCTTTAGCATTACTGCAATGTGTATTCATGAACCACATACACATACATACTTCTATATACATGTTATTTCCAAAAATTGTTACATTCTTTACGTAAGCATTGTCATTTACCAACAGTACATTTTAAAGATTTGTTTTATAAAGATAAAGAAATTACCAGGCTATGTCCTGCCTAAGTTCTATGGGGACTGGTAACAAAGAAAGAGTGTGTCCATCAGAAAATGAAGCACGTGTCTGTTGTAATGAGGCTGCTTGTTGGTTCCTGGCTGCTCAGCCCCGAAATAATCACACAAATACTGTACTATTACTATCTACTCTTCAACTCCATCAAAGACTCCTAAATTACCTAAGTTAATAGGAAGTGCATTGTAAGCAACTTCCAAAACTTTAGAATTGACAGAGACATCTAGCTACCTGGACAGTCACCCAAAATTCTTCTGCACCATTGGGGCATTCATCTTCAGCCTACAGGCCCAGCAGACTTTCCCATGAAGCAGGAAATTTCAAAGACCGTTCCACTTGTATTGGCAGTTTGTCACTCACTTCCTTCTTCCTTCTGTGTCCTACAAAATGTCTGGCAGACTCTTTCACGCAGCAGAAACTCCAAAGGACCATATCACCTTTAGGCAAATTCAGCTGTCATTTCTCCGTGGGTCCTGCATATCCCGTTCATCAAAAAGTCCAGGCATGATCAATTTCTTGCCCAAATAGCTAACAAACACCATGAGGAGTCTCTTTGGTGCCCATCTTCTTCTTGGTGCTGCCAGGAGCAGATGTGTCTCATTGTCATGAAAAGTCCTAAATTCTTAACACATTTTAAATACCATATTCTATAGTCTTTGAAAGGCTTGAAGAATGCCTATCCATATGAAATACATCTCTGTACATCTAGAAAATATAACTAACATGACTACAAGTTTGATTGTTATACTTATCTATTAACCTATATTTCTTAATTATACATTACATTTCTAAATGAGCTGCACAGACACAATACCTTAATCAAGAGCAGAAATAGACATATATCAAAATTGACCTTAAATTTGCATCAATAGACCAAGAGCCATACCAAAGCAAATCTCTACAACAAGTGTCCAGTGGGAATGGGGTTGGCTTGGAACTGCAGGTGGCATGGAGGTGTGCCTTGGTGGACTGGGGTTGGCCCGAGCTCCCCATGGCTCTGCCTTTGAGGCTTATCCTTTGTGTCATCACCCACACCACTGTCTCATCTCCTAGTCTTCCCACAGGATGGATGTCCTGGGAAGCTGCCCAGCCCAGACAATGAGTTAGTCCAAACCGAGTGATGAAATTTCCACCAACTTCCTTTTCTGGTATGACCCAGGATGCTAATTTCATACTACAGTAACCCTCTCTTGTTCAAGAAAACCTCAAAACCTACCATCTAATAGCTCAGGGGTTCTTGCTAAGGGAAGTAGCACCCACACATTGCTTCTCTCCCCACTGTGCACTAAGCGGCGAAACATACTTGTGCTGAACTTCAGCAAATCCCAGGGCCAGCAGTTTGGTGCATTTTTAGTTAGTTAGTTAGTTAGTTAGTTAGTTAGTTACTTAGTTACTTAGTTGGTTTTGTTTTATTTTTCTTCAGTGTGGGGGTGGGGCAAAGACATGATACTCTGGCTGAGCAAGCCAAGTTTTCTTTTGGGCTGCCAAGACTGGGTTCTCCACAGTGCACATGCTCTTCTGGGCTCCTACCCTCAGCAACCACCTGTTGAGAACCTTCGGTAGCTCATCACGATGTTATCTGATAGGGATTCCAAGCTTTCTTTCCTTTGAAGAGTTAATATTTTAGGAGTAACCGTGGAGAGAAAATTTTCTTAACACAAACTCCCAGAATGAAGGCCATTTCTCTGAGCGAGCCTGTTTTTCTAGCCCTGCTTTGGCACCGGTTCAGCTTATCATCTCATCCCTGCCAGCATGTGCCTCCGAGCTGTGCAAATACCCTTTGAAATAGAAATACAGCCCTAGTTAAGTGCCAATAATTGATAGCAGCCGCCATCATTCCTTTGGACTTTCCTGGAAAAACACAATCCCGTGTTTGTTGATTGTTGCCCTTAAGGAGCTGTTTGAGAAACAAAAGCCACTCGGATTCCCAGAATGCTTCAGGTGCTCTGGCAACCGCTGTGAATGAGCGTGAGCTCAAAAAGGCTGCTGGTTTATCTGTGTCTCAGGTGGTTTCTGCCATACTGGAGACAGAAGCCAGGGGTCAGTGTGTAGATGGGAAGAGCCTTCAGAGCGCTCAACGAGGCTAGGCTTTCTTTAGCCACTTTGCTGTTATGCCAACCCCTAGAGATGGGGGCAGGGTTCTATCTTGAGGCATTGTTGGCAGACCTGAACATATTCTGGTTGTGTTGTGACCACTGGGAGAGATACGAGGACTCTGCAAGAAATGCGGTAGTTGGAAAGACTGACAGAGCAGCCACAAGGACACCCTCAAATGTAAGGGGGGAGTGTGTGTGTGTGTGTCTGTGTGTGAGAGTGTGGTGTGTATATATGTGTGTGTGTGAGTCTGTCTGTGTGAGACAGTGTGCGGTGTGTATTTCTGTGTGGTGTGTCTGTGTGCGAGAGTGTGGTATGTATGTGTGTCTGACTGTGTGTGAATGTGTATGCTCTAAGTGTGTGTGTCTGTGTGTGGTGAGTGTGTGTGTGTGACTAGGGATTGAACTCTGGGCATCACACATGCTAGGCAAACACTCTGCTACTGAACTATATATTGATGGAGGAGGGTTATCTTTCTATCTGTTGTTTCATTGGTTAAGTAATAAAGAAAACTGCTTGGCCCTAATAGGACATAAAATTAGGTAGGCGGAGTAAACAGAACAGAATGCTGGGAGAAAGAAGCTGAGTCTAGTGAGTCGCCATGATTCTCCCACTCCAGACAAACACAGGTTAAGATCTTCCCTGGTAAGCCAACTTGTGGGCTACATAGATTATTAGAAATGGGTTAGATTAATATGTAAGAGCTAGCCATTAAGAGGCTGGAACTAATGGGCCAAGCAGTGTTTAAAAGAATACAGTTTCCGTGTAATTATTTTGGGGCATAAGCTAGCCATGCGGGCGGCCGGGTGCTGGGGATGCAGTCTCGCCGCTCATATTACTACAATATATTTTTTTTCTTTTTACATTACCTCCAGCCTCCCTTTTCTTTTCTTGAGACAGGACTTCACCCAACTGCCCAAACTAGCCTCAAATTTACTCTGATGTCTAGACAAGCTAAAGCTTGGGAACCTCCTGATTCAAACTTCTGAGTAGCTAGGCTTATAGGACCACACTAGCAGGGCTGCCTAGAGATGCTGACACAATCTAACTTTGCTTAGGCTCATATGCTCTCAACTCTCCCATTGTTCTACTACAACGCTCTTTCAACATTGGACCTCACAGGAATACCCTCTCTATTTCCCAACTGCTTTTCTCCCAGTGGAATCTTCTAGAACTTAGAGGAGGACTGAAGCATACCCAACCCTGGATACACCCAGGAGGAAGTTTAGGCAACCCCTGGGCTGCTGGCCTACACTGACATTGACCTCCGCTCATCTGACTGCTGGGGAGAAGACCATTGAGACCTTGGGCTTACCAGCTGCTGGAAGGCAAATCCTTCCAGCAAGGCAATCTTACTTGTTTTTCTCCAAAAGGAATAATGTAGTAGCTGACCTTGGGAGGAAGGCTCTTCAATCTATAGCAACTTGATTTATTAAAAAAAAAAAAGCAGGGATGGTCCAAAGGGAAAAGATGGGAAAGATTAAGTTCAGAGGTATAAGTCACCGGGACCAGGGCTGTAAGTCACCTGGACCAGGGCTGTCACTCAGCTGGGATCAGAAGGAAGTGGCAGTGTTCACGGAAGACTAAACAATATTGAGGTTTCCAGCAGAGAAGTGTCTCTGCAGCCAAAAGCTTTTCTCAGAAATGCCTTGTGGCAGACCATAAGATCATCGTCCTAGTTGGCTGTCTACTTCTGTGACTGCAACTCTGCCTAGGGGGAGGACTATTCCTGATGGACATCAATCTCTGATCAGTGTGGTGGTCTAAATGAGATGTTCCCATGTAAGTCTCTGGCATTTGAATACTTGTCCCCTAGTTGGTAGCACTGTTCTTGGGGAGGCTGAGGAGGTGTGGTCTTGCTGGATGGAGTACATCACAGAGGGCAGACATTGAGGGTGCAAAAACCCATGTGTGGTTTCAAGTGTGTTCTCCCTGATTCCTGCTTGTGGTTTGAGATGTGAGCTCTTAGCTGCTGCTCCAGCCATGGTGGCTGCCACCTGCTGTCCCCACCATCATGGATCTTAACTATCTGGAACCACGAGCCCCACCCCCCCGCCAAATCCCTTTTATAAGTTACCTTGGTTGTGCTATTTTGTTACAGCAACAGAAAGGCAACTAATACGGACAGTTTACTCGACAGCAACATGGGGGCTGATGTTACTTAGCAGCAAGGGCTGTCCCAGGCAATAATTTCCCACCTAAGTGGTACATCTCAGGAAAGTCCTGTTGAGTTAACACACTATAAATACAAATTGAAGTCAAACATTTTGAAAAGACAACTAGGGCTCACTGGCAGAACACTTGACAGCCATGTTCAGGAACTTAAATTTGTTCCTCAGTTACACACACACACACACACACACACACTTGAACCTGTTTTAAATGCCTTCACAAGACTGTATCCAAAAGATGTAGTACACAGATGAGTTTACAGGGAGGAAAGTTTAGACAGAACACATTTTTCCAAGTCATTAAGAACTTCCTCAAAGGGGAAGGGCCTCGTGAAGACCCAGCCCTAGCTGAAGAGCTACTGGCAATTAGTGGCTGCTGGTGATGGCAGGGGTAGCCAGTTTTCTTCAGTGGTATGGCTATGAGTAAAGCTACCCATGTTCTAGTAAATAACCCCACGCCCATACCCATGCAAGCAACCCTAATTAAACTCAGTGGGTCATTAAAAAGGATATTAAAGTAAGAGGGGGGAAAGAAAGCGTGGAGAAGAATGAAAGGAGAGTATGGAAGGGGTGATGGTGCTTGAATATGATCAAAACATCTTGCATACCTGTGTAAAAATTTCCAAGAATGATTTTAAAGTATTTAATTTTTAAAAAGAGTGTTTGATGTACTTTTTCAGTTTGGAGTAACATGTAAGCTCCCCAACTGTACATTTACTTGAAGTTCTTTGAGTCATCGAGCAGGTACTACAGACACAACCGAATTGATTGTATAGATGTATAGAGGAGATGTTGACTTTTCTAAAGAAAATTGGAGTCAATGATTATAAAATACCAGGCACAGATAAAATTGTGTTCTTGAATCCTATACATCCTTAAATAATTTTGTAGGATTGGGAGAAATCCATTTCATGAACAGTAAATACTGAGGATTGATGGATTCTTGTCTTTGTATTTTACATTGGCTCTTTCTCCTCCTCAGCTCTTCAGAACGGTGTTGCAGTCTAACTTTCTCTTACCAATCCATCGTCTCTGCTCCATTGCTAATCTTCTTTCTAAAGCCTGTTGAAGTTTGAGAAACCAATTGCTTGTAGTGTAGTGGGATGTTAGCGTGCCTCTGCATACTGTTTCCTGGCACATACATTCTAGCCTAATACAAACCAGTCACCTCGACATGGTGTCTTCTATGGAGCCGCAGGTGGGTTGAAAAACTGTTTCTTCATCATGTTTTTCTTTCACTGAAAACAAACTTATTTCCCTCCTTTTATAATATGCAAATAGGCTTTGCTTGGTTTCCAGTGTCTTATTCTGGTATCCAAACCTGGTACTGGTTTATTGTGTCCTGTATTTCCTGGGTAGAAAGCTCCACCTTATATCCAAATACTCCTCATGATGATCACAGTTAAGCACTCAAAAAAATCCTAATCAACCAACCAACCAACCAACCAAACAACCAAAAACTTTTGCCAAGCATTGTCTATCTGCCCTGGAGTGCACAGCTATAGCATCTTATTTTAAGTGAGTCCAGTACAATTTCTCCTTTATAGAAGTTATGAAAGCACACCGATTTATCTTCAAATCATGAATATCTTGAAATCTCCTGTGGAGTTTTACAAGAAACAACACTTGCCTGGGCTCCATCAAAGTCTGATCATTTCCAGCCAAGGGTGGAGTCTGACATCTGTGTTTCAATAAAACTCGTCAGTGGCGACTTCTGCACAGCCAGAGTGATGAATCATATGACTGCCTTGAATTTTACATCTTGGGATCACCAAAAGGCCGAGTCTGACGACATGGGGTGCATCGCTGTTGTATGAAGGCTGTCCTATCATCACACTCCAACTCTAAAGGGTGTCTTCTTTGTGCGTACCCTCGGCAGGGCGTGCACTGCCTCTCCTTCCCTCCTTCCCAATTATGACTCTTAGACTAGAGCTACGTCTTAGGAAACAACTCTTTTAAGTGACGAAGTCTTCATTTCTCCCCGAATCCCTGAAAGACCTCCTAGCAAGAGACCACACACCTGAACTGGACACTGGTTTTCGCACACCACTGCTACCAGTACAGCCAATTTCTGTGACTCTAAATGTTGTGGGAGTTTTTCTTCACCAGCAATCAAGCAGGTCCCCAGCTGGAGTTAGCAACACAAGGGAAGGGCTCAGTCCCCAGAATGAGTTCTCACCTCCCTCAGGTTCACTTGCCAGCTCCAGGCTGTTTCACCCATATTCTGATTAACTAGCCAACAGTTGGGGTTCTCACAACCCCCTCCTTGCTTGGGTTTGATTAGTGGCCCACATAACTCAGGAACTGATGATCTCTGTTTCTTACAAAGAATGTGACAATAGATGCCAATGAAGAGACGCCTGGACCAGGGTGGTGCTTTCATGCTCCATGGGGGTGCATTGCACCCCACAGCTCCTCATTCTTAGCTGTCCTAAGCCTTAGCATTTGGGATTTGGGAAGGTGTTTTGCTATTATAAGAATGACTAACTAAATCATTGACCACTGATAATCAAATAAACCTTCAACTCTAACTAGGCATTGATCTTTCCAGGAACAACCACATCCTGACGTCACTTAGAGGCTACTGGCTGCTCAGCAAACCAATTAGCACAGAAAAGAACTATCACTTTGGCATTTTCAAAGGCTTTACAAGTTGCATGCCAGGAAATACAGAAAGACAGACAAACACATGCACACATTTCTCAGTATCTCAAACATGACCCTATTCGTTGACTTAATATTATTACACACATGTTTGAGTCACTATGCAACGTGGAGCTTCTCTGTTACAGTAAGTACCCCATTCTTATCTAATTCAAAAAGCATTTTCTACTTATTTATGGTTAAGCAAGTACATCGGAAAGGGATAACATTTGGAGGGTATTCACTGTGCCTTCTCTCATTGGCATTCTCTACACTTTAAGACCTTAGAAAGAATGTTTTACTTAGAATTCTTTTTCTCCCCAAATGCCAGTATTTCTATTCTTTGTAACAGAAGCCACAATTTTGGTTCTAGAAACATTTAGTCATTCCCCATCATGCTCACTATTCATCTGAATACTGGCATACTTCAGAGCAGCCAGGGTGCTCAGAGAACAAATTGAAGTGGAAAGGGCAAACCCAGGACATTGGAATGTTTCATTCAGAGACACAGCGCTACCGAGGACTTCAAAGAGATTGCTTTATGCCATTCAGAAACTTAATTATCATTTTTTGTGCTTAGCAAAAAAAAAAAGGAGTATTGCTCTGAGAAATATGTATCCAGTGACGGGGGACACCCATCCTTTTCCAGATGGGCAGTATTTACCTGCAAAGTGAAGAGCATCCCCGGGACACAGTCTTTGTGCCCATGCATAACATTACATGCATAGTGTAGATCATGTGACACACGTGGGCAATATCCCTTCCATGTGAAGTCACAGGGGAAGAGATAACTGAAAAGGCATGTCCCTGCCAGAAGCCAACACAGGAACAGGTGGTCCTGTTCACTTGCGACGCCTCTACCCCTACGAGCATGTTCTTGGCACCAGCAACCATTAAACCATACAGGTCTGATTCAGAAATATCTGTCCATTTGGTGTAATTTTTATTGAAATGTACTAGATGTTCTTGAAGGTACGCGTGTAGCACATCAACACATCCAAGCTGACTCAGAGGATGAATCTCTTAATGACTTCTCAAGGAGACACTGATGAGGTGATTCACTTAACTTGAGGCAAAACAGGACACGTGGGCTTTTACATTCAAGCACAATCATGTGCTTGACTATATATGAAACCTCTGATTTTATTTTTCATAACGGACAACATCCTAGCTTCGGTCTTTTAGGACAATGTTGCTACTGGCATATATTTGGTACTGGAGTTTTGTTTCTTTTTCTTTTCCTTTTTTTAAAATTTATTTATTTATTTATTGAAGATTTCTGTCTCTTCCCCGCCACTGCCTCCCATTTCCCTCCCCCTCCCCCAATCAAGTCCCTCTCCCTCGTAAGCCCAAAGAGCAGTCAGGGTTCCCTGCCCTGTGGGAAGTCCAAGGACCACCCACCTCCATCCATGTCTAGTAAGGTGAGCATCCAAACTGCCTAGGCTCCCACAAAGCCAGTACGTGCTGTAGGATCAAAAACCCATTGCCATTGTTCTTGAGTTCTCAGTAGTCCTCATCAGACCCAGAAAGAGGAACATGGGATGTACTCACTCATATTTGGTTTCTAGCCATAAATAAAGGACGTTGAGCCTATAATTCATGATCCTAGAGAAGCTAAATAAGAAGGTGAACCCAAAGAAAAACATATAGGCATCCTTCTTTTTTTTTTTGGATTTTCGAGACAGGGTTTCTCCGTAGCTTTTGGTTCCTGTCCTGGAACTAGCTCTTGTAGACCAGGCTGGCCTCAAGCTCACAGAAATCCACCTGCCTCTACCTCCCGCGTGCTGGGATTAAAGGTGTGTGCCACCACCGCCCGGCTTGGAGTTTTGTTTCTATTGGTTCTATTGGTAACATATTGAGAGCCATCCAGGGTTCTGACTTTTCTGTTCTTTGAGAAATCTGTTACTACCCTTCTGGGGTTAGAAAGGAGATGCTCCAAACACATGCTTCATAGAAGACATAAAGTCTGGGCCTGGCGAGATGGCTCAGGGATGAAGAGTACATGCTACTCTTGCTGTGGGCCCAAGTTCAGTTCTTAGTGCCCATATCAAGCAACTCCCAAGCACCTATAACTCTACCTATAACTGACCAAATGCCTTTGTCTCTGGGGGCCCTACACTCACATGCACATATCTGCACAGCAGGGCACAGCTATGTCACATTCAGGCAGATTTTATTTCCCTGAGATACACCACATCAATATCTACCATATAGCTGTATTTGGCAATGAGTTCTGAGCATTCTTCTTATAGAAATAGTGGATCTAAGTCCACTCTTCCAGGTCTAGGTGGACTCATGACTTGCTTATAGCCAATGGAATTCCAGCTTTTAGGCTGGAAATGGCCCTCATATCTTCTAAGTATACGTCATAAAAGGCCATATAGTTTTTGCCTTGGTAGCTACTTTAGGGATGATGGAGGTAGGTCTTGTATCTTATTTGTTGCTTTCATTGGTTAACTAATAAAGAAACTGCTTGGCCCCTGATAGGACAAAAATTTAGGTAGGTGGAGTAGACAGAATAGAATGCTGGGAGAAAGAAGCCAAGTCAGGCAGTCGCCATGATTCTCGTCTCCGAGACAGACGCAGGTTGAGATCTTTCCTGGTAAGCCAGCTCTTGGTACTACACAGAATATTAGAAATGGGTTAGATCAATATGTAAGAGCTAGCCAATAAGAGGTTAAAACTAATGGGCCAAGCAGTATTTAAAAGAATACAGTTTTCGTGTAATTATTTCGGGTAAAGCTAGCTGGGTGGTGGGACGCAGCCCCGCCGCTCCTTCAACATAGGGAACTGCTTTTTCAGTTGTATCAGGAACCTTTATCACTTCATAAGAGGCCTAGTGTGGAGAAGATAGAGAGCACTACCCAAGTTGACCTTGGACCAGTATCCTAGACAACAGCTAGTATCGTTCAACAGCACAACAACAAAGATACCTCAAAGTGATGTCCATCCACAACAACAAAGACGCCTCAAAGTGATGTTCATTTCCAGGTCCCTGCATTGGAGCCCCCAGCCATCTTGCTGAAGACACAAACCATTCTATCAGTGTCCTTTCAAAATTCGTGAGCAAACACTTTTAAGCTGTTATGTATGAGGTTGATCAAGAGCAGCAGCTACAACACACATGACCATCCATGTCAGACTTTTAGGGAGGAACATGATGAAGAAGAGGCAGATTGGAAATTCAGTTTCTGGTGGTCCTGCACCAGCAGATATGAGATGACAGCCTTGGCTACTTCATGCTCCATTGTTCAGATCCCCCCATCTAAGCTATATGGGTGCTTTGGAAGGAGCATAAGGTCATATTGCTGGGTAGGTGTGCTGGTGACAGTTTTCCCAGGATACTTTCTGTCCTCACTAAGCCAGTCTAGCTAGTTATCCATACAAGGGTCCCATCCATGGTGACCTAGTTATGCCAATTTGCCGTAGCGTAGAGTCATCTGAGAGGAAACCTCAGACTGAGGAATTACTTAGATCAGATCAGCCCATGGGCATGTCTGTGACATAACTATCTTGATTGTTAATTGACATCAGAGCTCCCAGCCCACTGTGGGCAGCAATATCCCTAGCCAGGTGGTGCTGAGCTGTATAAGAAGCCAGCTGAGCACGAGCCTGAGCAAGCCAGCAGGCAACATTCCTCCATGGCTTCTGCTTGAAAATCCTGTTTGAGTTCCTGCCATGACTTCCTTCAATCATGGATTGCGTCCTGGAAATAAAAAGCCAGAGAAAACCTGTCCTCCCCTAAATTGCATTTGGTCTGAGAGCGTTTCATCACAGCCACAGAAAGTGTGAAACCAGGATGCACAGAGGCCATCATCAAACTGCAAAACACCAGCATTCGAGTTTCCCTTGGGAGAACGGATGACTGAATTCTCGGTTGTACGGTCTTTATCAGCTCCTGGTTGGTGAGAAGTCATCTCTGTAGGGCTTTGCCTTCAGGGAGGTTCTGTTGAGTAGATACAGGTAAACTGTACTCTGTTTTTTGAAAAGTCTGTGTGCCTCACAATGGAATGTCTTCTCTTTGGGTTGGCCAAGAGCATGAGAGTCAACCCTGTGGCCTGTCTTAGGAAGAGAGTTGCTTCTATGTGCTAAGCTAGTTCACAGACTCAACGATTCTTCACCCTGCTCTAGGTTTATATAAGATTTGCCAACTATTAATTTGCCACCTCTTATTGCATAAAATTCAGAAAGTGTTTTGGAGCCTTTGGAGCATCAAGAACTGACCAAGAACAATGGGGAAGTGTGCCTTCTTCCCTGTAAATCAATAGACAGAGGTTCGTGTAAACAGCCGTGCTTCTAAGACAGCATCAAGCACTCCGCTGACTTAGTCTCTCATTCAGAAGACCTGACTGGAGAACTAAGACCTCACAGTGAGCTTATGCAGATGTACTCATCAGCAGGAGCGGGGCAGCCTGCTCAATTATCTGTAATGATCAGCACCAGGAGCTAAGACACGAGGTCCCAGGTTCTTAGTCCTGATTTCAGGGTTTGATCCCCTAAAGGGCAAATTCTCAGAGAAACTCTCCCTCTCTCTCCTAAGGGAGAACCAAAATGGTCCCCCTTTGGGGTTTTGTTGTTTTTTTTTTTATTTATAACTAGTGTCCAATTTTCCCATTTTCAAGAAACAAGTGAGCTTGTGAGTCGCATGTACCCTTAAGTGTCTCACTTCTGTCTTAAAGTGACTACTCCTCTGGATCGAAAGGCCATTGAAGTGGCATCGTGTGAGTTGACAGGCTTCTTTTATCTTTTCCTAAGGAAAAGACAGCTTCTACTACATTTCAACAATAAAGACACGGGATTCTAGAATTCTGTGTTTCAAAAGCTGCCTTAAGGTTGGTTAGTTTGACTGTGGAACCATATGAGCTACTCTAACTGGGCTCAGTGGTTTATCAAGAATAAGAGGAGCAGGAATGAGGAGGAAGAGGAGGAGAAGGAGAAGAAGAAGGAGGGAGAAGAGAAGGGAGACAAAGAAGAGACAAAGTTTGGAGGTGGCCATGTTGAGGGGAACATGAGTAGAGAATAAAAGGAAAGATGTGATCATATTTTGTTGAAAACATGTATGAAACTCTTGAGGAAAAGAAATTATTTTAAAAAATGCTAGTTTGGTGGCTTAGGAATTATCTGAAGAATCAAAAGAACCCTGTATGACTATACCTATAGATAAATAAACAGCTAGAGATACATAGATAACATAGATAAATGATAGATAGATAGATAGATAGATAGATAGATAGATAGATAGATAGAT
>JABTXL010001959.1:1690639-1752567 GCA_025134845.1 Neodon shergylaensis | reverse complement strand
GATAGATAGATAGATAGATAGATAGATAGATAGATAGATAGATAGATAGATTTATTGATAGGTAGATCATGATAGACAGACAGACAGAGACAGATAGAAAGGCAGAGAGACAGACAGACATGTTAGTCTCCTGTGAAACTCTCACATTTAAACTCAGTCAAGCCATTCTTCCTTTATTAAGGCAGGAATGACAGCAGGGTGTGCCTATGCTCTCTGACTTGTTTCTTGTCCCAGATTCTTGTATAACCCTGAGACTTCTTCCAGAGGACTTGACATCAGCAGAAGGAAGGGTAAAAACTACCAGTCTCCAAACACAGAGAAGACAAGCTGCATAGACAGAAAAATATTTGCAAAGCCACATTCAAGAAAGAACTATTGTCCAAAATAAGTAGAAAGCTGCTCAAACTCAACAATGAAATGTCAATTGATTTACAAAGAAATGGGAAATCTTAACATGCATCTCATCAAAGAAGAAATACAGAGAGCAACTGGGCATACAAAAAGATGTCTAGCATCAGATGAGTTTAGGAAATTAAAAATTAAAACAGTAATAAGACATGTCCCTTAGAACAGTTAACCTCTGGAATATTGACAATAGAAAATGCCGAGAAGGAAATGAGCAACAGAGACATACACCCTTAGCTGATGGGATGAACATGCTACTGCTCCTTTGGGAGGCATCTGGGAAGTTTCTAATAAACATGACAAACTCCCACCAAAGATCCGGTAATCACACATTTTAGTGTTCGCAAAGGAAATAGACATTTAAACCCATACCCAGTTTTTACACACATGTTTGTAGCAGCTTTATCCGCAATTATGAAAACCTGTAAGCAAATCAAGCTTTCCCTTAGTTGGTGCATGGACAAATTGTGGAATATCCAGACACCAGAATATTATTCAGAGCTAACAATGAATGCATGAACTATCATGTCACGAGAAGACATTTAAGAACAGGATGCAACCAATATGAAGCAAGGGAAATCGATCTGAAAAGGTGATACACTGGGTTATTACAAAACAAGACACCCTGAACAATCAAAACTCTGTTGATATAACAGATCAGTAGAAAGCCAAAGGGTGGTGAAGAGGAGCAGGATAGGAGAATTTCAGGGCAGTAAAACTACTCTGTATAATATGAGAGTAGAAACACTTGCTAAAAACCGCACACTATAAAAACACCAATGTCCCCTACTGTCTTGGGGTGATAATGATGCATCACTGAAGGCCTGTTGTCAAAAATGCACCACTGATAAAAGATGCTGATAGCGGGGAAGGTGGGGGTGGCCAGAAGCACGTGTGAATTCTCTTTACCTGCCACTCAGGTGTTTGTCTGTGAACCCAGTCTGTCCTAAAACGAAAAGTAGGGCACAGTTCACAGTTGCTATAGAGGAGGAAATGAGGAGAACTTGGAGGAGACTTAAGGGAGGTGGGATGGCAATGCCAAGTGAGAGGGACAGGGAGGCATGGGTAACACCAAGGGTGCTTGAGAAATCCATAGGAATTATGCTATTTCATAGCTACTTAAAATTGCATGTAACATATGTCTATTCATATATATGAATATAGTTTTATATATGTACAACAACTGAGCAAACATACATACTAGTTTAAGCTATACAAACTGAGGTGACAAAGCTCTTTAACCAAAAAAAAATCATAGACTATATAACAACGATACCACCAGTGTCAGGTATGAAGCCTTCTTGTGAGGTGTTGTTCTGGGAAGTCCAAGAGACCCACCCCCCCAAAGCAATAGAAGCTATTGCTGTTGCCCTTGGTGCTGACACCCTCCATGAAAAGAAGGAATGGCCCTATTGCTGAAGACACCATAAATTTCAGACATGGGATGTGAGGGAATTAGTCTGGATCTGATGATCTGAAAGCGTCCCTACTGAGGGCTAGCTAGCTTCCCTTACATTGACCAAGAACAAAGCAAGCCACCAATGAAGCAAGCAATCAATAGTCCAAGCCAACAATAAAGCCAATGGCAAGGAATCCCAAAAGGCAGTGACATTCATATCTTGGGGACCACCAACATTAACTGAACTTACAGCTTACTCAGCAGGAGGGACTCCAAATGACTGGCACTATAAGGTTAGGCAGCTCCCTGTGGCTGGTGAGCCTGTGGACCTAGAGGACTACTGATGTTTCCTACGCCACTGTGATGTCTGTGTTCTAAAACCTTGTCCTGTCCTTAAAGATAAGTGTCCGGCTCACCCCTTATCAACACGCTTCTTTTACAGTAGACAGATGTCATCATAGAAAACCAAAACAGGTCAAAATGCAGAGATGAACCGACCGGGGGATGCTCGTCCCCAGTTAATATGTTTACAACACAGGGTCCCCTGAACTTAAGGCTCAGGGAACATTGCAGAAGAATGGGGGATAGATTATAAGAGCCAGATGAAAAGGACAGATGCTGAAAGAGTTTCTCGAGGAAAAAGCAAAAAGAGGATACAAAGAGGAGAGAGTGAGTTAATCTGAAAGGAATTGGGAAAGGGGTGAGAATGAATTTGATCAAATATGTTGCATAAAATTCTGTACAAATTAATAAAAATATTAAAGACAAAAGTAAATTCTATTAAACAAGGAAGGTAATTTTGTGAATGCATACGTAGGTTTGTGTGTAGGTGTGTGTTTATGTGCATGTATGTGTAGGTATGCTTGTATGTGAAGCCAGAGGTGAATTTCAGAACTTTCTCAATCACTCACAACCTTAGGGCAAGAAACTATGACGAGTTCTCTCACTAAACCTGCAGCTAGAGTTCCTGGCCACAAGTCCCAGTGACCCTCTTGCCCCCACATTCCCAGGGTTGGACCTACAAACACTCACACCTTGTATGTGGGCACTGGACATAATATTAGGGTCTTAAAGTCCTCTTTTTAGCATATTTTTTATTGATTTTTCTTTAGCTCTACATTTTTCTCTAGTCCCCTCCCTGCCTCTCCCCTCCTTTTCAACTCTCTTCCATGTCCCCATGCTCCCAATTTACTCAGGAGATCTTGTCTTTTTCTACTTCCCATGTAGATTAGATCCATGTATGTCCTTCTTAAGGTCCTCTTTGTTGTCTAGGTTTGCTGGGATTGTGATTTGTAGGCTGGTTTTCTTTGCTCTGTGTGTAAAAACCACTGATGAGTGAGTACATATGATAATTGTCTTTCTGGGTCTGGGTCATTTCTCTCAAAATGATGTTTTCTAGCTCAGTTCATTTTCTTGCAAATTTCAAGATGTTGTTATTTTTTTCTGCTGTGTAGTACTTCATTGTGTAAATATACCACATTTTCCTTATTCATTCTTTGGTCGAGGGGCATTTAGGTTATTTCCAGGTTCTGACTATGACAAACAATGCTGCTATGAACATAGTTGAGCACATGTCCTTGTGGCACAGTTGAGAATCCTTTGGATATATACCTAAAAGTGATATTTGTGGGTCTTGAGGAAGGTTGTTTCCTAATTTTCTGAGAAATCACCACACTGACATCCAAAGGAGCTGTACCAGCTTGCATTCCCACCAGCAATGCAGGAGTGTTCCCTTTACCCCACAACCTCTCCAGCATAAGTTGTCATCAGTGTTTTTGATCTTGGCCATTCTTACAGGTGTAATATGGAATCTCAGAGTTGTTTTGAGTTGCATTTCTTTGATGACTAAGGTTGTTGAACATTTCCTTAAATGTCTTTCAGCCATTTTAGATTCCCCTGTTGAGAGTTCTCTGTTTAGGTCTGTACTCCATTTTTTATTGTATTACTTGTTCTTTTGATGACAAATTTCTTGAATTCTTCATATAATTTGGAGATCAGACTTCTGTTTGATGTGGTGTTGGTGAAATTCTTTTCCCATTCTGTAGGCTATTATTTTGATATTTTTTGCTTCTTTGTCAAAAATCAGGTGTTCGTTGGTGTGTGGGTTAATATCCGGGTCTTCAATTTGGTTCCATTGGTCTTCCTGTCTGTTTTGATGCCAATACCAGGCTATTTTCAGTACTGTAGCTCTATAGTAGAGTTTGAAGTCAGGGATCGTGATGCCTCCAGAAGTTTTTTTTTATTGTACAGGATTGTTTTAGCTATCCTGGATGTTTTGCTTTTCCATATGAAGTTGATTACCATTCTTTCAAGGTCTGTGATAAATTTTTCTGTGATTTTGATGGGCATTGCATTGAATCTGTAGATTGCTTTTGGTAAGATTGCCATTTTTACTATGTTAATTCTACCTCTCCAAGAGCATGGGAGATCTTTCTACTTTCTGGTGTCTTCTTCAATTTCTTTTTTTAAAGATTTTAAGTCCTTGTCATACAAGTCTTCCACTTGTTTGGTTAGAGTTACTTCAAGATATTTTATGCTATATGTGGCTATTGTGAAGGGTGATGTTTCTCTGATTTCTCTCTCAGCCCATTTATCATCTGTGTATACAGGAGGGCTACTGATTTCTTTGAGTTCATCTTGTATCCTGCTACATTACTGAAGGTGTTTACAAGTTGTTCTTTACCAACAGAACCATTTCCCCAGTCCCAGTACAGGCAAAAACTCAAGAAGAAATATTTGCAAAGCACATTTTACTTGCTGGGAAACAAAGACTCTGAGAGTTGAAGCACGGGAGGCAGCCTACAAACACAAGGGCTGCGGGGCAGGGTGTTTCCATAATGGCAAATGTTCTCCCTTTGACTGAGTCACTCACCCTGCTGGTAAGTAATTGGCCCAGTCTGAACTAGAAGCCTCAGCTCTGGCTCAGGACTCAAATGCCACACAGAATTTCTTAGCTCTAAGGCTTGCAAGAAACTAGAAAGAGTTGCTGCCAGACTTCCTTCCTTGGACATTTGAGATCACAGTAATTTTAGTAGTGAAAAATATTAGGAGCAATTCTGCTCTTGAGAACAGACCAGTGGATGGCGTGGCAACAAGGAATTGATGTGAGTGGACATTTTCTATGAGTCTCTTTTTGTTTTGTTTTGTTTTGTTTTGTTGTTTTTGGAACAGAGTCTCCCTATCATATAGCTCTGTCTCGCCTGAAACTCACTATGTAGACCAGGCTGGCCTTGAACTCACAGATATCTGCCTGTCTTTGCCTCTCACATGATAGTATTAAATGTGTGTGAGTGTGTCATCACCTCCTGGCTTCTGTGAGTCTCTCTAAGTAGAGACTTTTACCCTAAATGTTAATGATAGTTACGTCCTCTGGTGAAATTGTGATGGCTTCAGAGACTGTTTTTCTTGCTGTCTTTTCCGTATTTTCCAAGTTCCAGCATTGGGTACCCAGTAAAGAATAAAAATGCTATGAAAAACAGAAAAAGTGCCTCTCATTCCTATTATTTCACAGACTGTGTCAACACCTGAGATGTCGAGTGGGAAATACACCTGGCGAATGGATCCTTCAAAGAACACAGAGATTGTCAAGGAGATATTACTCATTACTTTTCTCATAATATTTCCATCGTCTCTAAGATGGTTCGGGTTTCTGAGACTCTCCAAGGCTGAGGTTTCTGCAGGAAATGAAGCTAACCAATTGTCATTGGAAATTTATCCAGTGGTTTCTCAGCAGGAAAGAATTCTGAGATGTCACCCATAATCTGAGCTGCACAGCTAATGACAGACGAGCTTCAAAGTCTGACAGGACGTGGTTTCCCGAGCACATGCGGAGGGGAACCCCAGAAGGGTACACAGCAACACAGCTTTTATAGAAGATTGTATGTGTTCTGCTTTCACAGGGCACAGATGCTCATCTAATTCAGTCATTCCCATTGCCATCCCAGCCGGAAGGACCAGCGCTCCGACTGTCACTATAGAAAGAATTTTGACATTTTGGGTGTCACTCACCACTGTTGTCAACACTAATTCTAAAGAAAACAGTGATTTCCTCATGACACTCAGGCCTTCAGAGTCATGGCTACTTCTGTCTGCAGAGAACAGAGAGGCAGAATCCACTTGATCCTTAGGGGCTTGTTGATACCGGGTAGGGCACAGTTTGAATCCTTTAGCAGAAAAGGGTGAGCTGGATTTAAGGTAAGGTCATGTGTCAAACTGTTTCTTCCAAGCTCATCGATGACCAGGAAATGGAATGTTCATCCCAGGAAGTCCCAGAACCAAGGGTTAGCAACATCACTGGAAGTCTGGTTTTCTAACTCCAAACAGTAATTTAAAATGATGTGCTTGTAGGTTTTCAGTTACTTGCCTTGCTCTGTGAAAACAATGTATTTTTTCTTTTTCTAATTGATTTTTATTGAGCTCTACATTTTTCTCTGCTCCCCTCCCTGCCTTTCCCCTCCCCCTCAACCCTCTCCCAAGGTCCCTAGGCTTCCAATTTACTCAGGAGATCTTGTCTTTTTCTACTTCCCATGTAGATTAGATCTATATAAGTCTCTGTTAGGGTTCTCATTGTTGTCTGAGTTCTCTGGGATTGTGATTTGTGGGCTGGTTTTCTTTGCTTTATGTTTAAAAAATACTTATGAGTGAGAACATATAATAATTGTCTTTCTGTGTCTGGGTTACCTCACTCAAAATGATGTTTTCTAGCTCCATCCATAAATAATGCTTTTTAAAAAATCAGTATAGCTCAGTAAAACAATAAAAAAAAAACAAGAAAAAGCTATAAAAAAAAACAGTGGTAGAATGTAAGGCCTGAGAGAGCCTGTCATGTAAACATGCTGACTGCTTACAAGGGTGGTTCACTGCCATGGTGTCTGTGCACAAGACAAAACTAGATGGCACCCACATGCAACATCAAGTTCAGTTCAGAGAAAAGGTAGCTTGCAAAGGAGGTGTTTATGTGATGATAGCCTTTGCTGGAGAGGCTGTGGAGGAAGGGGTACTCTCATCCATTGCTGGTGGGAATGCAATCTTGTGCAACCACTTTGGAAAGCAGTGTGGCGGTTTCTCAGGAAAATCGGGACCAACCTACCCCTGGACCCAGCAATACCACTCTTGGGAATATACCCAAGAGATGCCCTATCACATGACAAAAGCATTTGTTCAACTATGTTCATAGCAGCATTGTTTGTAATAGCCAGAACCTGGAAACAACCTAGATGCCCTTCAATGGAAGAATGGATGAGGAAAGTGTGGAATATATACACATTAGAGTACTACGCTGCGGTAAAAAACAATGACTTCTCGAATTTTGCATGCAAATGGATGGAAATAGAAAACACTATCCTGAGTGAGGTAACCCAGACCCAAAAAGATGAACATGGGATGTACTCACTCATAATTGGTTTCTAGCCATAAATAATGGTCACGGAGTATATAATTGGTGAACCTAAAGAAGCTAAATAAGAAGGTGAACCCAAGGAAAAACATATAATTATCCTCTTGACTATGGGAAGTAGACAAAATTGCCGGGGAGAAAATTGGGATCTTGGGGGTGGGGTGGGATGGGGGTAAGGGGGGATGGGGAGAGAAAAGTGAGAAGGGGAGGATGGGGGAAACATGGGGAAACAGGATGATTGGGATAAAGGAAGGTTGGATAGGGGAGCACGGAAGCACAATTCTTAGTTAAGGGAGCCACCTTAGGGTTGGCAAGAGACTTGAACCAAGAGTGGCTCCCAGGAGCCCAAGACGATAACGTATACAGAATCCTAGACTGTGGGTGTTCAGAGTACCAGCAGGGGCTGAGCAGGGGGACGCTAGCAGCTCCCTTCTCATTCTGGCAACTTTCTCCTGCCTCATGGTCCACAAAGCACAATAGCGTATGGCTATGGGAGTCCTTTCTCAGTGATTGGTGAGGGGCAATCTAATGGCATCCATCAAGTAGGAGGCAATTTGTGTCAAGGCTTTACAAATGGCCACGACCTCTTTCTCTCAGCAAATGCACTTCTACTAAAATGTGCAAACCAAAAATTAAAATTGGGCAGAAGATCGCTAAACATATAAAATAAGCATCACTTATAATATCAATAAAAGAAAAATGATTTTTAATTATTCAAAAAGTGAAATGCGTTAAATACATCCCGAACAAGCACATGCGATTTTTAAGCCTACTTTGGAAAAAAATACTTGTGAATAACCATGATTAAAAGATGTAAATATAAAAACAGTTCTAGCTTTCATGTCGTGATGACACTTCAATGCTGGGCCACACTGTATACAGTGGGGCCCATGGGACTACCGTGGAGCTAAACATTTCTGATCGCTTAGTGACAGCACTGCCATCTACTCCAGTGTTGGGGTGCAATGAATTCCTCTCATGTTCATGCTGGTATGGCTGTGGTCAGACCTGAGCACAGCCCTCTGCAGAAAAGTGCAGAACACACAGTTATGTACACTATATCATATTCATTCAAGACAGCGAAAAGGGAATTTGTTTCTGAGTCAGTGTCTATTAGAGTGTTGTTTTTATTGGTGTTTTAGAAGGTACTTCTATTTACAAAAGAAAAATTTTGACTCTAAAATCACACTCTGTGTTGTGCCACTAGCAGCCTGGGACATCTAGAGGTCATCATCTCTTAAGTCAATCAAGAGGCCACTCGAGGCAATGGGCCTATAGCTTTGAGTCGTGCATAGGAGTACTTTGGGGTATGCACGCAACACTGAAATCATCTAGGGAAGGATTTCGCAGGGGAAGCCATGTCTATAAATGACACAAGACTATCTGTGAAAATACTCACCTAAAATATAAGAGGAAAAAGTTCTCTTATCCAACACCAGGCGTTAGTTTCACTTGGTATTATTTTCAATGCTAAATTGCATTAACAGTAACCCTACCACGTGAGCAGATGAAAATGTCCGCTTCATGAGCAGGACAACAGAGTACAAAGCAGTTAAGCAGCTTGTCTAAAATGGCACAACTAAGAACTGGGAGGAAGGAACTTGGAACTCGGGTCTGCAGTCCCTTGCTCTTAGCTCTTTCACGACTCCACAGTATGATGCTTTGAGACATCGACATAGCTGGTAACCTTCAGGGTAATTTTATATTCTTCTGTATTTTATGGTCATTAATTATCTAAAAGTTTGTTATCTCAAAGTTATATTTTAAAAGAATCATTTTCCTGCTGCATCCGCCAGTTTCATCAAATCATGAGGCCCATGAGATGGGAACCATGTACAAAGGAGCCACAAGACCCAGGGTAGCCATTGCTGTCCCTAAAGAAAGAGACCAGAAAGTAAAAAGGAGCACACAGTTCAAACAAAGGCCTACACCCAGCAGGGTAGACATCAGACCTAAAGGTTTCGTGCCCAGCATCTGGGTGCTATTGTGGTGCCCCAAGGTCTTGGGTACCTACAACCATGTAGGTCACAAGCCACATGACAACTCTTTCAGGTTGACTTGTTACAACCCTTGTAGCTTTTCCAAGGTGACTGTTGCACATTGCTACAGTTCTACCTCTCTGGGGCTCTTGGTGAAGCCAAATGACTGAGATCCACTATCAGTTACTTAACCAGGGACACCAAACAGCAGCTGAAACCTACAATACATTTCTGCCTGGCCTCGCTGGCTTTCCTTTGAAGTCTTGGTGGAAACTGCCATGACCTCATAACTCAACACACCTGAAAATCTACCACAACGTATCTGCCTCCAGTATCTGCTGCTGCTGTCACAGGCAATGCCTAGACCATGAGCCATAGCAGTCACGGTCATGATAGCATTATCAAAATGATATCAGGGTATACAATCCCTAAGTCATGCAGGCAATCAAGCCATGGCCACTGCCCAAGGATTAAGCCTCTAAAACGAATGTGTTCTTGTGGTTGGATTCCTGAGCTTCTCTCAGCACCTCTTTGCATCCCCTGATGGGCTAGCACAGTCCCATCTAACCCCCACACAGCTCTGTCATGAGTGGTAGGCTGTGTGCATATTAATCATCTTCTTCTCTTTGCTCTTTCCCTAGCCAGGCTAAGAAGTTTTCGGTTATTTCTACTTGACTTGATTTCGTTTCTAGTTCTCACTATAAGATACAGTGACATTCAATATAGAAACAGGTTTTGGTGACTATACACACATGTAGACAGGGGCTGGAGATATGGCTTAGAGCAAGTGCCACTCTTGCAGAGGACCTGAGATTGGTCCCCAGCACCCATGTCAGGCAGTTTGTAACTGCCTATAACTCTGGATCCATGAGATCTGACACCCCCCTTCAGGCCTCCATGGGCACTACACTCACATGCATAAACCTACACACATACACACACACACACACATACACACACACACATGTATGCACACACACGCAGTGCCCACGTACGTACATGCACATGCAATCAAAAATAAAATAATCTGCTCCATCATTTTTTAACTTTGGCCTTCATTACAGCCTTAGGGCTTAGGCATTATGTACTGAAGTTCTTTTAATAGTATAACAATGAGGTTAGCCTTTTCTCTTACATGATCTTCCCAACTGTCTATTCTTGTAGTTGGAATTCTTCCTAAGACAGCCCATAGTGCTCCCCTTGCAGTAGCTAAGACCCTCTCCACTTGTTTTTCCAAGTTCTCCCCAAGCTCTACTCCTGGCCCTGACCCAAATCTGCTCCCACCAGCCAGTTATAGCGGTGCTATCCCAATGGCCTTATCTAAGCCCAGACACCTTTCCAAAGCTTCATCTGTGTACACCATAGTCAAGTTAATAACCCTCCTCTTATTATCTCCTAATGGGATTAAATTTTAACATGTCATATGCAAACCCAGAACTCTCTGTGTTTTCCTTTGTAGGCTGCAGGCACTTACACCAATGTGACCATTATTTTTGATTGTCAACTTGATTCATTTGGAATAGTCATGGAAGTATAGCTCTAGGCGTATCTATAAGGATGTTTTCAAAAAAATGTTTCAATGAAGACAGTAGAGCTTCCGTGAATCTGAGTAGTGCCATCTCTTTTTTTTCTATTGTTTTTCCTTTTTTTCCCCTATTTTTTTTCTTATAGGCATTTTCTTAAAAGCAGTGCCATCTCATAGGCTGAGGTCTGGAAGTGAATTTAAAGGGCCAGCAAGCTGAGCACCGTATCCATTCATCAATGCTTCCTGACTGTGGCAGCGATGTGACCTGCTTCCTCATGCTACTGGTGTAAGTCTTCCTGTCACAACGGACTGTGCCCTTAAACTGTGAAGCAAAATAAATCCCAACTTCCTTCTGCCAAGTATCTATCACAATAGTGAGAAAAGTAAGCCACACAGTTGGCCCTCCCACGTCTCAGAAGCTCCAAGAGATCTCTGAGACAGTATACAGTATGTGAGCTACCAATCTCAGTCTTGTACATAGTCTACTCGCAAAAGCACGTTTATTACACAAACAGACCCTTCACTGAAAACGGCAGGGATTCTGCAGGCCTCCAGCGTTCTGTCAGTTGTTTATTTTATAATAATGGCTACTGTTATTTCTTCTGTTGAGAAGAATAAAGCTATTTCCTTTATAAAGACACAAGGGAAGGTGCTTGTATTTGGAGGCTGTGGAAAACATGCACTAGCATTCGCCTGTGTTTACAGGCAAGGAGCAGGGCCACATCCCTTACAGACATTCTTTCAGCAGCCATGACAGTTGTGAGGCCTTAGGCTCGCTAGGTACTAGTGGACCCATTAGAGTTAGGCAAAGAGCTTATCAGGGGTCTCCACCCTTCAAGTAAATAGCAGAGTCCATTTTCTGAATTGAGACTATTCCAAAGACAGAGGCCAGGTCACAGCCCACTTGTGGGAAACCATATCACCCAAGAACTCTAAGGTTGAATCAGAAACTGTCACAATAGAAAGGCTTCAAAAGTTGAGAGGACTTTGCTGCCTGCAGAATTCAGTCAGAGGGACCGACAGTGAACCACTTGGCAACCATGAAGTGCCATTCATCTCAAAATAATGACAGTAAGCAGACTCTGTGGTGAGCATGCTTGGCATCACAAGAAAGTCAAGAGATAATAGAACCTTTTCTGATGCGACAGCATTGGCATTCTGGCGATGTGCTATTTCCCAGGCCTGTTCCTGTCAGGAACTTTTGACTGCGGAGAGTTAATGAATCCTTGATGTTTTAAAGTCAATATGGGTTTTTTTTTAATGTTCTTTTATCTAAACATAGAGCCTCTCTAAATCATTGTTTTATTTCTAAACTTGAAAATCTAAATGCTTCCGAGTGGCTGTCTAATCTAATAACACAGAGTACAAATAATCCAGAATGGGGTGACGGGGGTGGGGGCCTCTCTGAGATGGAAACTTTATTATAACTCATCATGAATTAAATGTTTCTCTAACAAGAATGCGGCTGCTCATGAGGGCAGCAAAGGCCAACAGGATTGCATCAGCTTCGCCTCATGTGCTTTCCGTAGGCACCATGAAAACAGGACATGCATATTAGCACAGCAGAGCCAGGCAACAGAAGACAGCTGCTAGGCTTTTAAAGTGTATGTGTGACATGCATGATCTTCTTTCACTTTGCCTTGCATCCCTAAATGAATACCAAAGCTACACAGTTTAGCGGCTTTTGTCATTTGGTTTCTTGAACTCTTTTCTCCCTTGAACTTTCAGTGATCTGTCAGTTTTATTAGTTCTTATTCCTTTTTCAAATTTCTTCCACTGAAAGACAAGTGTCAGTGGAAGTTGAGTTTGGGGAGAATAGGTAATCAAGGGTGTCAAGTTTCAACAGCAGGAGATACTCCAGGAGCAACCAGAAAGCCTGCTGGTGGTGATGGACTGAGGCTTCTGGGTAGCCAGAACTGGCCTGTGGGTCATGGAGTAAGACAGACAGGAGAGAGAGTGCTGGAAGCAGGAACTGGAGGAGCTATCTGGGATCTGCTGGATAAACTGGCAGAGATTGAGATGAGATGACAGTGAGACGGGTTCTCTAGAAAACAATATACAGAACTGTAGGGTGTGTGTGTGTGTGTGTGCGGGTAAAAGGTGGCTCCAAAAATTAGTCATTATGATAGACATAATTGATAAGTTGAATTGAAGGCTTAACTGCACATCCATGACTTTTCCAAGGCTGGTAAAGCACTCACTGACCGGTTAGCAACCTGCCCGGGAGTTTTTGGAAGGGGCGTGAGGCTAAGAAGACACACGATTAAGTGCCGTGCAGGGATCCTGCAGTTTTGTCTCTGTGGTCTGTCAACACAAGGTCAAACCCATAAGATCAAGGTCATCCTGCATCAGTTAAGCCGCACAATTTACGAAGTCTCCAGGTAGCTGCTACAGTCCCTGCTACTATTAGCCTCGCATCTCTCCACTTTTTGGGGAGCCTACCTGGGGGATATAAAACTGAAACATTTCATTATAAAAGTCGAGATCCATTCAGCTGAAGCCAGGTTCTCACTCTTACAACAAGAGTTTTCATGGCACACGACCTTCTGTGCTCTGCTAACTGTATCCTCCATGTCTACGTCATTGTCCCCCTGTCCTCAGTAACCCAGGGAAGGCATGTACTTCCGAGTGAAAGGAAGAGCCTAGAAAGATGACAATTCTCCAGGCCGGGCCCCTGCAATGTTCAGCAAATAAGCATCTATTAAGGGGTTAAATGAGCCAATGTCTGTTGACAATACATGGCCCCATGACCACGAGAAACACAAAATGAACAGCAAACCATTCTTAGGGAAATTGGGAAATACACATATAAAAAAAAGAGAATGATTCTGCTTAAAGAGACAAAAAACACACAAAATCAGAACATTCATTTGGGCATGTTTGATCTGAAGACCTCAGCAAGACTGTTGTAAATACAGAATTACTAAAGAAATGGATGAGATCTTTTAGGAAAGAAATAAAATTGGGCAGCTATCAAAAGGCTAGATCATGCATTACCTAGAAGCCAAACAGTCCAGAGAAGGCGGACTCACTATGGAGCTGGACCTGGAGGCAGTGGGATTGTCTGAATGATTATGAAAGAGAGCTGACATCACACTGGACAGGAGGTGCGCAGCCAGGTGCGGCAGGTGCTTCTCAGCCTCCTCCCGTGGCTAGCATGCCCGCCCTTCCTCTCACTTCCACTGATCTGCAGGCTCCTGCCCTGAGTTTGTCTGCCCTCTTCCTTCTTGCCCTCCTCTTGGACTCTTTCCAGTTAGTTCTCAGAAAGCCTTGAAGCTGGCACTGACTTTTGCTAAGGCCTGTCTGCATTTGCCACATCTCTTCTTCGATGCGGGATCAGTGATTGTCCTATGGATGATCCTGAGCTTTTGCAACCAAGTAAATCATTCCAACTAACACAGGATTTGTCTCCTCCTAAACAGCTGTGAGGAGGTCTTCTGTGGGAATTCTGGAGACCCTCTTGCGGCTTCTAGAAAGACATTCTGAATAGGCCCTCAAAACAGTCAGTCCTTCACTTCTCCCGATTCTGCCTCCAAACCAAGGCCACTGTAAACAAACTCTTAGAATTGAGTAACAGAGAATCGGCACAAGACATGAGCTTCCTCCCTCCCAACCCCCAAGGCTTAGCCAGAGACAGGCAGCCATCTTCTACCCAGGCTCCCTGAGTCACAGCCTGTGTGGCCTCTGTCAGAGGTTCCTGGAGTCACAATCGCATGAGAAGTCAAGAGTTGTCCCAGTTCAAAGCCGTGAGTTGGTTAAGGTTTTAGAAACATCTGGAACTCCTAGAGTTGTAATTGTGTGTGGAGTGTGGGGTGGAGGGAGGGTGCTGGGGCGGTAATTGATGGCAGTAACCGTCTGTGGCAGACTTCTTTTTTTTCCACTCTGAAAAGGCTTCCCAGTACTGGCCCATTGTGTCTCAGAGTCTCGTCCTCTTTGGCTCCGCTTTTCCAGGAACAATAGCAGACACGAGGAACTGTGCAAGGCACAGGCCCGTCTTTCTAGAACACAGCTCACTTTGTGGTGAGAAGAGCGGCTTTGCCTTTCTGGGCTGGGCGTCTGCGTCTGCCTCGTTACAGCTCTCCTGAGCCGTCGATACTGACCTTGATGGCAAAGGCAAGCAGCTACCCATCATCTCATGAAACGATAACCGTCAACTCTGCAGTAGACACAGCCTTTTATTTCCCAGTGTCCCGCCCCTTTAAGAGCAAGCATGTATACAGGGAGGGTAGGAAAAAAAGTCAGGGGGTGCAGGCTTGACCAATCACAACGATTGAGCTGGGACCCCCAATTCTGGAGTAGGAAATACAGGATGAGGCTCCGGGTCAGACTTATAAAAGATTTCTGGTGAGACCTTAACATTTTATTCCATTGGGTTATAAAAATTCAGAGCCCACAAATCTAGTGTTTCATTTTTAATTTTTGCAATAATATGAAACATGCATCAGCACCACCGTAAGAGCAGAAACAACAGAACTGTAGGAAAAGTCACGCATGTGTGTGGGAAACCATTTTTTTAGGACCGCAGGTATCCACTGGGCTTATTCTACAACTTAACTTCCTGTCTCTTGGGTATTCTTTTCCGATTAGAGTAGGAGTACAAACAAACAGAAAAGAAGTTCCCAACACTTGTCAGGCATGCTGTCCCTGAAGTTAACAGATTGCCCACATGCGGGCTGTCCGCACGTGCCAGCCCTCCACTGAAGAAGGAGCCGGATCGGGACCTGGCGCCGTGCAGGCGAGTGGCTCTCCTCCCAGAACAGTCATCCAATAAAGAGCCATTGTGGGATCTGGACCCTTCAACGCGCAGGACAAACGGCTCAAATGAGAAAGCACAATGCTCGTGAGTGGGACTAGGAACTTGAATGCAGCGTAATCACTTCCCGAGTGGCCATCGCGCCGTATTATGTTTTCCATGGAACTTCGCTCCCCAATTCAGTCCTTGCCTAGAGTAATAGTCCCAATTTCCGTTTCTCGGTTGATAAGTGAAGATGATTGCCGTGATAACTATTAAGGAATATGGGTGCCTAGCGCTGGTGGGGAACCGAAGAAGAAAATTGTCGGGGGGAGATGGGGAGGGTTTGGGGTCATGAGGATGAGACAGCCTTGGGGATGGAGAACTGATTTACTCTGGGTATGATCATTCGGTGGCTCTACTTGAGAAATCTGAGACCAGGCATGGCGTGAGGAACTAAAACAAGTCAGAGGCTTGAGGACAGATGTGATTTCTATGAGAGGGTGACACTGAGATACAACAAAGTTGAGCTGTGGGACAGATGGCCCTGGATAAGGGCATCTACATGGCATTCGGAGGGGCTGAAAGGGTAAGGGTGCCAATTCAGGCTGAGCCACAGTTTCTATCTGAGTGACCTGCGCTGACACCCATGTCTAACAGCCAACCTCAGAGAAAAGAAGAAAGAAAGAAAAGGGAAAAGAAGGGAAAAGGAAGGGAAGTGGAGGGACGGGAAGGAAGGAAAAGAGGAGGAAAGAAACTGAGCAGACAAATACAAGTGCAGTGGCTCCTAGCTTGGCTTCCTCAGCTGAGGCCCGTGTAGGGATGAGAGCCAAGGACTGCGAACCACTCCCTCTGAATGAAGGACCCTTTCAGAAGCCTTGTCTGTAGCCCTCCGTGGTCCTCCAGTTGAGGACGGTTCTATCTATTTTATTTTTCTAAAACTTTAAGCCAAGTGTACCTTTAATCAGTTTTAACCAGAAACATGTTCTGCTTCCAATAACTTTTTCTTTATATCTTGATGACATCATTTTTCTTACTGGTGCTAGGTACTGAACCCAGGGCCTTGAGCCTGCTAAGCACACCCTCCCACAGTTGAGCTGTGCTTCCAGGACCTGCGTCATAACTTGAAAGGATCGCTCCTTGGTCTGGCTCCATTTTAGCAAGTAAAACTATCTACAGACACACAAACATTTTTCACATACCATATTTGATCAACATGGTTCTGTGTCTCTAATTAGAATGATGACAGGTTATTTCAAATACATGTCATTTCTTTCAATGTCTAACATTATGCTTTATATTGAGTAAATTGGCTCTAGTTAAAAAGAAAATTACAAGTAAACATTTCTCCCAGAAACCCACCATCAAATTCTTTCAGGTTAGCGACTCACCAGAATTAAGCAAAATGATAGATTTGAGGCACACAAACTCCTCTCCCTGCAGGTTCATCATGCGGAACCGAGTGGATGCAGCCAGCAGCATGTCAAAGATCTCCACCATGCCCTCCACACATTTACCCTGGTTCCTATAAAAAAGGTTAAAAAGCGTTAAGGTACAGAAAACCATCCACAAGATGTAAGGTTCACATCCATAAAACTCTCCCAGCCTCCAAATTGTAGTGAACATCGGCAACCCACTTTCTTTCACCGAGTGTGAGCATCCATTTAAATTTGAGAAGGCAAGATAGAAAAATGTTCTTAATCAATAAAACCTTAAAATTATTACAAGAGTTCTGATGTCCAATGGCCAAATCTGCTGTGTTAAATGTGGAGTTCTCTTGGCTTATGGGTAATCAAAGATACTTATGGTCCGGGTGTGATGATGGAGCTGATACTACATTTAGACATTGTACATATTATAGGGACGAAGAAAGATCCTGCATCCTAAGATGCTTATGGGTTTTCAATCATATGCAGTGTCCTCCATCCATTTTGGGATGCTGTTTGGGACCAGGAAAACCAAAGCAGCTATAGACTGTGTCACTGATGCTACATGGAATGGCACATGAAGGCTGGTTTAGTCAGTGGCATTCAACTTTGCCATAAGAGATGCAGGATTAATTCAGGAAAAGTGACTGTATGATTGGAAGAGAGACATGCCTTACCATGGACTTGAGGAGGACAGAGGGAATAAATTTGTAAAAGTTGGGAACTGTTGGTCAACTCCATGTAATCTATGTCACTCAGGGTAAGGCAGGATTTTATCTTGTACTATAGGCTCAGCTTCAAGAATTAGTGTTAGCCAGCAATCCCACTGAAATCAGGAACAAGACAAAGTTGTCCACTCTCTCCATTTCTATTCAATACAGTTTTTGAGGTCCAAGCTAGAGCAATAAGATACCAAAAAGAGATCAAGGGAATAAGAAGAAGTCAGATGATATGATACTTTACATAAGCAACCCCAAAAGATTCTACGAAAGAACTTCTACAGATCATAAACACTTTCAGTAATGTAGCAGGATACAAGATTAACTCAAAAAAATCAGTATCATTCCTGTACACAGATGATAAAAGGACTGGGAAAGAAATCAGAGAAACATCACCCTTCACAATAGCCACAAATAGCATAAACTATCTTGGAGTAACTCTAACCAAACAAGTGGAAGACTTGTATGACAAGAACTTTAAATCTTTGGAGAAAAAAATTGAAGAAGATACTAGAAAGTAGAAAGAACTCCCATGCTTTTGGGTAGGTGGAATTAACATAGTAAAAATGGCAATCTTACCAAAAGCAATGCCCATCAAAAACCCAGCAAAATTCATCACAGACCTTGAAAGAATGGTGCTTATCTTCATATGGAAAAGCAAAAAACCCAGGATAGCTAAAAAAATCTTGTACAATAAAAGAACTTCTGGAGGCATCATGATTCCTGACTTTAAACTCTACTACAGAGCTACAGTACTGAAAACAGCCAGGTATTGGCATAAAAACAGACAGGAGGACCAATGAAACTGAATTGAAGACCCAGATACTAATCCACACACCAACGAACACCTGATTTTTGACAAAGAAGCAAAAAAAATATCAAATGGAAAAAAAAGCATATTTAACAAATGGTGCTGGCATAACTTGATTTCAACATGTAGAAGAATAAAAATAGATCCATATCTATCACCATGCACAAAACTCAAGTCCAAATGAATCAAAGACCTCAATATAAAGTAAGCCACACTGAACCTCGTAGAAGAGAAAGTGGGAAGTATACTTGAACACATTGGCATAGGAGACCACTACCTAAATATAACCCTACAGCACAGACACTGAGAAAAACAATTAATAAATGGGACCTTCTGAAACTGAAAAGCTTCTGTAAAGCAAGGGACATGGTCAACAAGACAAAACGACAGCCTACAGAATGGGAAAAGATCTTCACCAGCCCCACATCAGACAGAGGTTTGATCTCCAAAATATACAAAGAACTAAGAAATTGGTTATCAAAAGAACAAATAATTCAATAAAAAATGGAGTACAGACTTAAACAGAGAACTCTCAACAGAAGAATCTAAAATGGCTGAAAGACCCTTAAGGAAATGTTCAACATCCTTAGTCATCAAAGAAATGCAACTCAAAACAACTCTGAGATTCCATTCTTATACCTTATATATCATATACTTGATATGGCCAAGATCAAAAACACTGATGACAACTTATGCTGGAGAGGTTGTGGGGTAAAGGGAACACTCCTGCATTGCTGGTGGGAATGCAAGCTGGTACAGCCCCTTTGGATGTCAGTGTGGCAATTTCTCAGAAAATTAGGAAGCAACCTTCCTCAAGACCCACAAATACCACTTTTGGGTATATATCTAAAGGATGCTCAATCATACCACAAGGACATGTGCCCAACTATGTTCATAGCAGCATTGTTTGTCATAGCCAGAACCCAAAGCAACCTAAATGGCTCTCGGCTGAAGAGTAGATAAGGAAAAGGTGGTACATTTATACAATGGAGTACTATACAGCAGAAAAAAATGACATCTTGAATTTCGCAGGCAAGTAGATGGAACTAGAAAACATCATTTTGAGAGAGGTAACCCAGACCCAGATAAACAATTATCATATGCACTCACTCATAGTGGTTTTTAAACATAGAGCAAAGAAAATCAGCCTACAAATCATAATTCCAGAGAACTTAGTCAACAAAGAGGACACTAATAAAGACATACATGGATCTTATCTACATGGGAAGTAGAAAAAGACAAGATCTCCTGAGTAAATTGGGAGCATGGGGACCACGGGAGAGGGTTGAAGGGGAGGGGAGAGGCAGTGAGGAGAGCAGAGAAAAATGTATGGCTCAATAAAGTCAATTAAAAAAAGAATTACCTGTCTCAAAAAAATCAAAAAAAAATTTGTGTTAGCGACTAGTAAATGATCAATCTCAAGGGGCTATCACAAGCACCTGTAACTTATCTATGGGGTTGTTTCAGATATTAAATAAGATACTATATATAAGAGAAATTAATTCATTTTAAGGCATGATGTATTTAAAGAACTGAAAATACAGAAAAAAGTTAAAAATAATAAGCAAACATGTATAAAACATACAAGCAATTCAAACATAATCACAAATGCACCGTGAGTCTTAGGTTTCGCTTTAGTCTCAGTTCTCTACTCTTCTCAGCAGAGGAGTAGCTTAACACTGAACACAATGCCATGCAACCAGGTGTCATGTGATGGGAACACCTTCTGAGTAACACATCTGTAATCAGGCAGTGTTGTCTAAGGAAGATAGCCGTTATGGCTCTGAGTGATACGGTCTTGGGGGACCACTGCTGACCAAAACACTGCTAGCAGGACACAATGAACATCTTCCGGGCCACCTCCTTCTTCACTGGCATGTAGTTTGCTTTCAGGCATCGTGCTGATGCAACAACTCATTAAGAAGTAATCTTCATGTTTGTCTCTGACGTCGTGTACAGAGAGCTAGAAAACAAACTTCTAGAAATGGAATTACTAGGTAAAAGGATATGCTTATTGATTTTGGTGAGCTACTTAAATATAACATTCAAAAAGCTTATTATTTATAAATACAAAATAGATAGAAAAAGTTTTTTTTTTCTTTTCACCCTGAGGTTTATATGTAGGCTTCCCACAGGTTAAGAACATGATCTATTATTTTACTATGAAGAAACATTGGCAGCCCTGTGGAGTATATTAACGTGACATTTTCTCTGACCTTCCTGTTCTTATCCTTTGCCTACATTTCCCCTTAGGGTTGTCAGTCATATTCATATTGATTATTAAGAACTCTTTCTATATTGCAGCCATTACTCTTGCATTAGAGCTATCGTTCATGGTTTGTCATATATTTCCTTCGATTTTGTTCTTGGTATTTTCTTCTACAAAATATTCCTTACAGGTCAAACTTCTCATTGATAGTTTTAAAACAAAATGAGTCAGTCCCTATTCTGATAGCATACGACAATTCTCTTATGCTTCCTTACTTGAAGTTCCGCACTATTTTGGTATCAATCTTTTATCATCTGTGATACTTTTATTTTTCTGACAACTCTATTGAGCTAAAGCTAAATACCATAGAGTCACCCATTTAAGAAGTAGACTTCATGAGATTTTCATATGATCATGGCACACGAGCCTTTGGGTATTATTTTGGTTCAACAGGTAAGATAAGATTGAGCTTAGTATTTTTCTTCCAGGTAGCAAGCAATTTTTATTACTGTCACTTATGGAACTTATTGTCACTTTATAATGCTGACTTGTAATATGCAAGGGATTTTTGATACATTCATGCACATCAATCAAGTTAACATGTTGCTTTTTCTCATTTTTCTGATGAAAAATTTAGGCCCAAACTGGTAAATCAAACCATGCAGCTCTACCAACAAGAGGTCAGAATACCAACAGCACAATTTCTTTTATCTTCCTTTCTTTTTCTATGTTAAGACATTCCACAGGTTTAACTGTTTTTTTGTACCAGTTGTTGGGATAGACATCAGAGTAGGACAAGGGAGGCAGGAGTATCGGTAACATGTCAAGAATGGAAACAAGATGGCAAGGAGGAGGGAAATACCACTTGATGGATATATTCCTTTAGGAGATATAAGAGCCTTTACATAGAAAAGCAAGTCCCCCAAATGCAATCTGGATCGATAGTCAAGGAACTGGTTTAGTATTCTCAGACTAACTTTACTGAGTTCTCACATGCAATGGAGTGTCCATGCACAAGGGACAGCATATAAGTATCTGGCAGAGAAAGCCTGATAAATAAAGGAATGTGTCTTTAAGAGAGTGCTTGGCCACTGAGCCCAAATATCAGAAGTGCCACCTGTACTTAGATGTAGATGGGAAATCTGGATGGTTGGGGGTTTAGGAGAAGGGAAGAGGAACCTTTGGAAGCTACACTGTTGGACCCTGGGGTGCTATTGGTGATCACATCAAAGGATCCTTTGGCCATGGCTGGAGAGTGCAGACCACGGGTGGGTTTTTCTTGGTACACAGTTCCTTTTTTAAAAAGTCGTACATCTTCTGTCTAGTGAGGAGAATAAACAAGGATGGGGAAAATGTTTGGAGGATGAAGCTTTAAAAATAACAACTCACAGCCAAAATAGGGAAATGTTCCTTTCTCAGTATAAAGTCTCTGTTCACTTAACAGACTGCACAGCGGCAGGGGAGGGAGCCTGGGTGTGGGAGGGAGCCTGAACACACCCGCTGTGAGCAAAAGTTCAGCTCAGAAACCGAGAAAGGAGAGGCTTAGCAGCTCTCCCTTCTCAAGAGTCCCCTGAGGAGCTTTTCTTAACTCCTCCTGCCCCTTCTGCCTGACTATCCTGTTATTCCTAACCGGTAATTATTACCTGGAGATGCACAATGCTTGTTCCCCAGTACCTGTGAAACAGTAGCGACGGTGCGTTTCTCAGATTCTCAACTCAGTTCTCGTGTGTGTGTGTGTGTGTGTGTGTATAGGGCATGTTGAGGGAACACATAATGACCCCTAACCCCAGAGACAAAATCGCAGTGTCCCACCTGCGGCACAAATATACATGCTTCATGTTAAGGAGTCCGAGTCTGAACTTTGAGGGCTCCTTGGGGAATATTCAACGGCATGGAACTAAAATTGTCTACACCAGGCTATGAGAGGTGAGAAGAAGCTTATACTGGCAACTGCATAAGAACAAACTCGCTTCCCTTTTCAAGGGGAGCAACTCTGTAAACACTAGAGCCATCTACCTCTTGCGAACTAAATAAAAATGATGCATCCCCACGGTCCCACTGATATGTCCAGCACATCACAGAACGCTGGCTGAGTCCTGATGGCTGAATGATAATGTGGCTCACCTATGGATGAGTGTTTGTGCTTGGTGATCCGGTTAATAAGCTGTGTATCAACCGGTGTGCCAGCACAAATCTGTGTAGACGTCGAAGGCACAGGCAGGCTCTTGTCACCCGGCTCTTGTCAGCCCTGTTGGTTGATGTCCTTGCACATTGCGGTCAGAGCTTTTTTTCAAAGTCCTGCCAGAATGTTCTACACTAATATCAAAGAGAAAATTAGACCAAGCCTTCTAATTGAGTTTACAAGTGAACAGATGCAGTCGGGGTATCAGAAATGGATGATAACGAAGAATCTAGAGGTTATGATACTGTAAGACAAGATTAGTCTAAACCCATGAAATACTCTCGAGGCTGAGAAACCACGGGGCATGGGGAAAAAAACAAGTTGTATTTTTAAAGAAAGCACAGTGTCAGTCACAGATCAGAGAAGCAGTTTAGCAGGCAGACCAGACTATGTCCCCCACTGTGAGACGTGACATCCTGCAAGGACCAGCTCCGTCAGGCATCATATCAGTGTGCCTTTCGGTGCACCTTGGAATCCCCTTGTGGGGAGCCGTGTTCTGCCACTTACTCACTCCAAATGTGGTCCATTTGCTGTTAAGTCATGGGGAAAGAAGCAGGGCTTGAGAGAGAATTTGCTCATAGCATGTTCTGGAAGTTTCTCCACTATAAAATTGAAAGCCTGTTTTTCATCCCAGTGAGAAATAAAGAGTTCTAGCGACCCAAGCTGCACTTGTGCATTTCATCCTACAGAATAGAAAGCTCTCTTTGTGTCAAAGCAAAACGGCAAGTGGAATCTGAGAAGACCAAGGAGATCAACACAAAACATTTAATTTAGTTGTCTTGAAAATAAAATGTACAACACGGTTAGAAAATGAAGTTACAAACTAAGAGCCCATTTAAAATCAGCAGAAGCAAGATCAACTGTATTTAAAGACAGGCACTTCTAATGCTATGTGATCTGTCATGAAGCCTGTGATGTAAAATATGCCAATTACATGAATATTCATACATTTGAGCGCTTTGCATATGTATGACATGCAAGAAAGTATTGAAATTGGAATGTTATAAAATTTTGAAAGGCAAACTTTCAAATGAAAGTGATTTGGAATTCAGTTTCTGGGTTCGAATCTTGGTGACAGTGTTTACCAACTTACATGGCTCTGGACCAATGATGCTATTCATTCCTGACTGAACACAGAAGCAGAGTCACCCATATTGGACTATAAGTCCAATTAGAAATGTCTTATTCAAGGCAGAGTAAGAAATATATTGACACTTGAAGAAGAATAGGATCCACGCACAATGTTGCTTTCTTTATGGTCACATGACCATAAAGAAACACAACAAGGGAAGGTCCTGCCACTACACTGCAAACTAATTGCTCTGAAGTAACATGGAAGTCTGCCTTCCTGGAGAAGTGGTCAGAATGGTGGCAGGCAGTGGCTTTATGACAATAGGAAGGAAGTACAAGAGCAGGGTGGGTGCAGGTAGAGTTGAAACAATCTTCAATCAAGAACTGGATGGAGGGAATGAAGGGTGACCAAAGATGAACAGACTCACAAGCAGGCCAATGTTAACCACTTCTGTCTTAAAGCAAGTACAAAAAGATGAATTCGAAAGGGACCTTATATATGAAAGCCTAGTAGGACTGTTCAGCTTACCAAGAGCAACTGTCCCTCCATGCCCATCGCTCCTACCCTGCAGAGCCGACCAACCCTCTACTGTACTGTTGGTCTGTAATGAAAACTTCTGTGTTGAACATGAGGTTTCCTCCTGATCATTATTCCCTAGACAATACAGCACAGTAACTATGGGCACAGCATCTGCAGCAGACGATACTAGACACACCCTGAAGATGGGAAGGATGTGCGAGGCTAGGAAGAGGTCATGCAAACACACCATTGTATACAAGGAATGCGAGCATCTATAGATTTGAGCTTTCTTCAGAGTTCCACAGTGAAAGACAACTGTACCTCGGACCTATGGCAAAGTATGACATAAAAGAAGCCTCCCATCCACACTTACTGTGTCACCAATCTTAAGGTGGCCAGCAACAAACTGTGAGGGAAACGAGATGACTTGAGGCTGTAGAGATGGCTTAGTCAGGAAAGTGTTAACCTTGCAACTCTGAGGATGCAAGTTTAAACCCCAGAACTTGTTTGAAAAAAGCATGTGGTGGTAGTATACTTGAAATCTCAGTGCTGGAGAGGTGGCTGTAACAATATCACTGGGTCTCACCGACCAGCCAGCCTAGTCTGCTTGACAAATTCTAGGCCTGTGTCAAAATAAAGTGAACAGTGTCTTTTGACTTTCTCTTCTGAACACACACACACACACAGACACACAAATATCAGACTTGTAGCTGAGGGAAAAAAACAACCATTACACACTGTTGGTAGGAGTGAAAATTGGCATAGCATCTATGGAGAGCAATCTGGAGATTCCAAATCAAGAGGAAAAGAGAACTGTGTGACCAAATTGCTTCACCGCTGGACATTTCTAGATAGATGCTTACACACCTGCATCTTCTTGTTCTTTTAAACATTACTCACGGTGGTCATGGAAGCAGCTGAAGTTCTCATTAACTGAGAAATGGTTAAACAAGGTGGTATATATAAAATACATATTCATGACAGAATACCACTTAGCCATAAAAATGGAGGAAGCCCTGTCAGTTTCAACAACATGGATAAACTTGAAGAACATTAGCTTAAGTCTTAATCCGGGCACAGAAAATACATACCACCAGATTTCACATGCATGTGGAGTCCAAAGTTGGCTCGCTCTTAAAAGCAGAGAGTAGAATGGTGGTTGCCCAAGGCTGGGAAGAGGGTACTTAGTCAAAGGACTGAAGGTTCAGTTAAATACAAAAACCATGAGTGTCACATTGAACAGCAGTATATGTACAAAGGAACAGTACCTGAGAGTAGGTTTCAAGTGTTCTCACTATTATATGTGATAATTGCATATGACAATGCTTATATTAGGTAGCTTCGTTTAGCCACTCTACTGTGTACACATATCCTAAAACTTTATATTGTGCACCAGAGACATAGACAAATCTTATACATGTCAATTAAAAATGAACAATAATAAAACAAAATTAGCACTCTAAAAATAATGTCTAAAAAAAGACTTTCAGTGCTTTTAAGTTTCAATACATGGAACTAACAAGAAGCCATCTGTGTTCTGTGATAGGCCTTCCTGACAAACAAATGGCAAGTCTGAACTCCAGGCCACTTATTGGGCTGAGAGAAAATCTGTACATTTTCCCAGCGAACAAAATTTCCCCAGGAACGAAGAGATTTGCAGATTCTCAGCGTAGAAATCATCCCAAGTCTACCTCTCAGAGTCCACAGCGTTTGTGGGAGGTGGACATGGAGCCTGCCTTTCTTCCATTTTCTCTGGATAAACATTTTTGAGACAGCAGTTTTGCCCTTGCTCCTTCATGGGTCACTGGGTGTGCTTGTGGGTAAGGCTAGCACACCTGAGAGGAAAAACCACTGTCAAGACATCCTTGAGATGAATGGCATATCTGGGTGTGACCGAGCATCACCTCAGTTGTGTCACCGGTGTGCCCGGTTTGGGGATGGGGTTGATATTTGCTAGTCACAAGAGAACTGTGACACAAGTTATGAATTTCCCAATGCTTTTCCTTGCCCTTCCAGATTTCCTTATAGATGACATTTCTCCATCTCCTTGAGAGTGAGGATGGGAGTGCCACTAGATTCTGGCCAATGAAAAATAAGAAGTTAAGAATGCCTTTATGATGCATATTAGTTAATAAATTGGCTTGGGTTTCCTAATCTTTTCTCCACCTCATACCTGAGTCTGCAACACTTGAAACCTCATAGAAGGCAGATAGGGAAACTAGAAGATTCTAGGTGTCTCAATGAGAATGTTACCTGCCGAAGAGGATGCTTGTGTTGAACAAGGATCTGATTTAAGAAACAGTTACTGTACTCAAGTAACTAAAAGGTTAGGAGTGTCTGGTTCTTCCCTGTCCTGACTTATTTCCAACTCAGAAATAGAAAACCTCTTGGGACCCAATGACATTTTTATCTCTGTAGAAAAAGCCAAAAAGATGTAAGACTTAGACTTCCAAATAGACCTTGCAATATCCAAAGGGACCTTGAGAAATGGTGGAGCTGGAGCTCAGAGGAACAATATGTCTGTAGATCAGCTTTGGACGCTTCCAGAAGAGAGGAAATACACAGAGGGAAGGAAAGACATCATCTCAGGACAATGCATGTAGGAGAAAGATGTGCCAGCTGAGAGCACACAAGAGTCACAGGCCAGGAGATGGGAAAGAGCCAGGGAGGGGAGGGACATCCAAGGCCAGAAGAAAGGGTCAGGAGTGTTGACATTTCAGAGAAACCAAGGGAGAGAAACATAAGTCTGTGGGCCAGAAGTGAAGTCCCTGGGGATGGGAAAGAAGAAAAGTAGACAGTAAATGTGGCCCCAGGCAGAAAACAGGTGTTGGAGCATGCAATGAAATTGAAGGCAGAGATTTGAGAAGGTAATTTTGCAGTGATTGATAACAGGACTTGGGATGAACTGGTAAAAAAGAAACAATAAAACTGTAGGACATAAAAGAATGGGAAATGTTCAAGATGTGTCATATGCAAGGACAAAATTTTCAAATAATAAATAAGAAAACAAAAGAATAAGAGTCAGTGTTCTCAAAGACCAAGTAGGCTCAGTAGGGATGGGTGGGGAGGGAGAAGAAGAGGCAGCTAAGCTTCCAGTTCTGCAGAGGGGCATTCTGTCTCAACATACAGAGGAGGGTGGTTGGCCTCTCAAGGCAATACTTTCAAAAGCAGGGGAGAGATCAGAATATTGAAAAGATGGACCCTTAAAGCATCGAGATGAAAGTATCCATCACTATAGCAAGACCTAGTATTCGACAGCTGAATCCAAACTGACAAAGAAATGAAAAATGACCCAGGATCATTTGTTCCTGACTCTTTGAAGGTCCCCTGACTTTGAGACTTTTATTCTAATTACAACACAGAACAAAGGCAATGGCGTGAAAGACGTAAAAATGGATGGGATTGGTGATCTCTCTAAAAGGGAAGTGTATCTCCCTGGCATTCAGCCTTCAGTCTGCCTACATGGAAACCTAGCAGCCTTGGGGAAGCTGTATGGTCATACATGAGTGCCCTTTAACAAGGGTGCCATCAGGTGTATGCCAAGGAAAACGAGTTACAAATATAACAATAGCTACCAAAAAACTATCAGCCCTCTTAGACAGGGCACATTTATATAGAAAATTAAAGGGAAAATGGAGTAAAATAAATACAAACAGGAGGCAATTTTGAGAGTATAGCCAGAGGATCATCTTCTTGGGGTTATTATGGGAAAATGGAGATAACCACGTCTCATGATTCATTTAGAAGGATTGTGTTTCGAGTGGAAATGATTCTTGGTCCATTACCTTGATAGGAGTTGCTATGAGACAGACAGAGAGTCAGGCCCTGCTCACCGAGGATGGCTCGGTAATGCTTGGAGTGATCCAGCAGCCGGGCAGCAACGCTGACTCTCAAAAGACCCTTCCAGCGGCAGCAGATCACATGGAAGGAGCTGGAAAATAGGGCCATGGATGAGGGCTTCTTGCATTTGTCTCTTCTTAGTTTATTTCTGTGGTTAGCTTTGCTTCTCTTTTTTTCTTTATTAGTTTGTCTGACATTTAAAGCTGAGAGAAGCTATAATCAAGGAAAGTCAATCAACAAAGGAGTACAGCGAATAGGTCTACAAAGAAATGAAAAGGTAAAAAATGTGCAAATGATTTATTTAATAAAGGCCATATTAATTGAAAATAGAAAATAATATTGTTGTCAGAGAATATTGCTGGATACTTTCCATTTGAGGGAGAAAGGGTGTTCACCTTCTAACACCTGTTTTATGAGAGCATAAAGACTATTACTAAAGATGTCAGCTATCCTAGATGCCCCACAACATTTTATTTCTACCTTCTAGTGCCTTTCAGAATGATGATCTTACTACCCCTGCCCAGCAATCACATCCTGATGCCAGGCTAAGGCATCCTCACCTTCTTCCCCCTTTTACTCACCGCCTCCTGCAAGTGTGGACCTCAGCCTTGCTGGAGTTAGTGTGTGCCTTCACTAGACCCCGTCACAGAGGATCCATACTGATATCTCTGTGACTCGTCCATGAGTGTGTGCTCTGTTCATGTTAACGTAAGTGGTTGTCGTGGATATTAGACAGGCAATGTTATCCTGACCTCCTGAAGGAAGTGTATGAGCATCAGACAGTCATAAAATGCCCAATTATCTTCATTAATCCACCTGACACCCAGCAGTACAGGTTTCATGGAAGTCTTTGCTGTTTACTCAGAATACACCAGGGGGCTGATAGTCAAAAGTGTTCTTAAACAGAGAGATGTTGTCTAATAGAAATAAAAAGCCTCCGCATGCATTATTTTCTTACGCTCTTGGGTGATAAAGTGGCAACTCCGGGGTTGGTTATTATAGATGTGTCTGTGAGAATGTGTAAAACATACTTCTGTGTTTGAATGGTTTGCCAAGGGGAGACGGGATTCTGCTCTTCTACAGAAAATGACCCACTTGAGTTTGCTTGTTCAGTTTAAACACTTGGCAAGCTAAAGCAAATCCCTGGGTGAAAAATCCTCTAAGGGTTGTGGGGAAATCAAATATCCAGATGAAAAGAGATTGGGTCAATCTTTGACAATGCCCACATCAAGTATGGACCACGAGGAAGACTGTCTTAGTCAGGCACCTTTGCTGGAGTGTTTCAGGATTGTACAAAGGAGGTGTATGTCTCTCCAGTGTCCTCAGCTGAGGCAATTCAGCTGTTCCAAAGGTGAATGAATGTGGTATTATACATACGAGAAGAATTTCTGGTTTTGATAAACCAACCATTGTTTTGCAAAGGAAAATAAAATTAATCACTTTATTTGCTCATTAAAGCAATTGTTGAACATGTCTATTATATATGCCAAACTCTCTGATAGGTCTCAGAAACACAAGGAACAATTTTACTTCATTCACCCCCTTCATTCATTAACTACCAGGTCGGGTTTTTCTGTTCTACACTGATTTTACCTTCAAGTAACTTAGAGGGTAAAGGCCTTCTTAAGTCTGTACAGCAGCAAGAAACTAAAGTCCACATTATTGTAACCTGGCCATTCCATAGGCAAAGGCCTCACCTGCTGATGTATTAGTGAGTCGCATGCTTCTCCTAGATCATATGTATCATGCTGTTTTGTCAGATGCTGCCTTTCTGTGAGCCTGGGCCTTACAGTCAAGTGTGACAGGCAGAGAGAAGACATGAGACTTTATGAACAAGATCATCTCTAATTACTGAGAATGAAGTAGGCAAGTCAGTAGGAGGTCTCAAACAAGCTTGTCCTTAAAGAGGACACACAAACTGAGGGCAGAGTAATATATCATAAGGTCACTCGGATATATGTGTTTTTCATTGGGAGAAATAAGAGCTTTTCATTTTGACAAAAGTTTGTGCCTTTAGAAGTCAATAGGAAGACCAACAAGGAAGGCCAAACAATGCCTGATATGTTTTGTTGCCTTTGTTTTTAGTTTTACAAGATAGGGTTTCTCTTTGTAACAGCCCTGGCTGTCCTGGAACTCACTCTGTAGACCAGGCTGGCTTCGAACTCACAGCAATCTGCCTGCCTCTTCCTCCCAAGTGCTGGAATTAAAAGTGTGTGCCGCCACCACCCTGCTCATCTCAAGTTTGTTAATCTAAGTGTTAGCCTAATGAAACTATAGTCACAAAGCAAACACACCAACTTGAAGAAAATTGAGCAAGTAGTTTCCGGAGAAGTGGGAGAAGAGGGGAGTCATCTGCCAATGTCAACGGTAATTTGTTTTTTAGAGATTCTTTTTGCACAAAGTTGTTAATTTAGAAGTGTATTTCTTTTTAATATTTCTTTTGATGATGCTAATATCCAAGGGTGCAGTGGTCGTGAATCAGGCAATAATAGATTCCTTTGTGTAAATGGCAAAGAGCACAGTGATTCAATAGAAGGTTGCACTACCTGGAGTAATTCTGGAATTCTTTTCCGCATCTTAAGCTAAAGAGGCTCAGATGAATGAATGACTTTCAACCCATCTTTATAGGTGAGGTCTTCTTAAGTAATATGCAGGACTCCAACAATGAAATAGAAGCAAAGGGCCTCCATGTTGAACGAGCTGGGGAAAGTACCTCAGACACCCAATTCTTTTTCTTTTCTCCAAGGCAAACCCTCAGTCACGTCTCTAAAATTCCCACAAAATACAATGTCAACAGTGCTGGCCTTGATCTTATTCCTGTCCTAGAAGGATCTGGTAGTTCTGCAAGTACAAACAGGAAAATCAATGTCTTAAAAATGACTCCTGAAACAGTGAACCGAAATACCATAGCCTCATGAGCGTCTTTGAGAAGGTAAATGTTTTTACTCTGATTTCTTTAATCACTAAGTCCCACTCCGGGGATCAAACTTCTTAAAACACTCTTCTTTGTTTCCTCATTCTGGCACTAATCAAACCTCAACAAAACATCACAGCCAACCTAGCAGCAGTAATAAAATAACAAGGGCATCAACATTTACTGAGTTCAAATGAGATATTAGTTAACAACCTAGGCATGAAACAACTACCAAATCCTTACAAACTCCATGAGAAAAAATATTATTCCAGAAAAGGAAATAGAGGCACAGGCAAGTTATGTGGCTGCTCAAAGTCTCACTGAGTTGGGGGCAGCTTTGCAAGGTGATTCATCGTTGGGGCTCTCATCTTCCATTGCCATTCACAGTACAAGTTGGACTCACACTGCCCCTGGTCTTGGTGGCATCCCATCCTATACTCAGCTTTCCCAAGCAAGCTACTCTAGACTCTTTGATTCCCAGTACACCCAAACAGCAATGTGAAGAGCCATGAGCTCGCTCATTTTCAAGCTGCTGACAGTCAGGCTTTGAAGACTGCTATGTCTATCTTTCCTGAAAGCTTATTGACTGTTCTATGGCCAAGTCCATGTTCCTTCTGAGCCCTGAGCCCTGGGGACTTGCCTCCTAATTTATCATTAAATTCTACAACTTTTGCAGCATCTTTCTGGCAATATCTTGCCTGATTCTCTTGTCACTCCTCATGGCCACTTCCATTGTTAAGGTGGAGTAAAGTACGCACCAAAGACAACACTTGCCATCTCTACCCTTTGGCTGCCAGTCACCTAGTTTCCTTTAAACATATGAAGTCCTGGAGCTGCAGCGATGGCGAGTAAGAGGTGTGAGGACAGAGCTGGGCTCTCTGTCACCCACACAGGTGCCAGGCAGAGGGGGTAGTGTGCCTGTAACCCCAGCACTCGGAGGCAGAGACTGGGGACAGTTGGAATAGACTAGAGTGGTTGACTCAGAAAGTACAGGGTTCAAATGAGAAAGGCTACTCCACTATATAAAGTGGAGAGAGATAACAAAATACACCTGACATCAACCTTTGACTTCCTCATGTGTTTGTATATAGGCATGAACATATATACATTGTATATGTATGCTACAAACATGCACACATACTATATATATGAATATGCCATTTCTTCATTGTTTATACCATATCCAGCATAGAATATGTTGTCTGCAGAGAAGAGTGTGCCATAATTTTCCTATATACCTAACACCTAGGAAAATATCAATATTATTAATGTAAAATAATGGACTTATAAAAGACTTGGCAAGGTAGGAAATACAGTTTAAGACGCAATCACAGTGAATACTGTCAAACTATCACAAGTTTAAACTTACCTTTTCCAGAAGTATTCTGGACATTCTAAGTAATTCTTAAATACTTTTAAGTTTAATTTTAAATAGTTTTATAATTTTTATATAAATTCTATTTATATAAAATTATATGATTCTATTCTATAATTATTATTTATTACACATGGTGATCACCCTTAATTGTCTCATCTCTACCACCCTGTCTACGCTCTTTCCTCCACAAATCTCTCTCACACACTCGTGTCTACTTGTTTTATTTTATGACACACCGAAAGAAACCAACGACATCTGTGTGACTGTGGCTTTGAGGCTACGATAGTGCTTCCCCTCCCAGAATCTATCAGTGGCCAATAGCTCAAAGGTAAAGGATAGGCCCCTGAACCCCTCCCTTCCTTGATTGTTTGTTGATAGGGATGCTCTTAGCAGCTCTTAGCCCTGGTGCTACACTTGGTGTAAGCTAATGATTGTAGTAAAGTTTGTTGTATTGACTATTGGAACAACATGCCTCGGCTCTTCAGCTTGCCTTCTGGCTCTTACATACTTCGTGTCTGCCCTTCCACACTGATGCCCAAACCTTCGAGGGGACAGTACAAGTAGATGCATAGAGTGGGCTTATATCTGTCCCTTACTTTCTGGCCCATTGTGAATCTCTGCCCTCACCACCATTCATTGTAAGAGAAGTCTATAATTTGGGGAATCATTTCAACAGTTTGTTACTAAGATGTTTTTAAAACCATACAGTGTAGCAGAAGGAGTTTAAGTATGCTTAGTAAAATGTGGGGGAAAAAAACGAGAAAAACCACTAATGTTATTGAGGGTGAGGCTCCCCATCACCCATATGGCTTCAATAGCCAAACAGGCTCCTTCTGCCCTCACAGTGGGATCTTGTCGCAGTTGTATGCAGTGGAACCTTCAAGAAGGAAAACAGGATTGTACAGATGTCTCCTCTGGGCAACTGTGTTTACTCTTCATTATTACTATGACAGGTACCCCATCCCTGCCGCCCCTTTGGGAATATTTCCAAAGCCTCAGCTTCAGGACACAGGACACACAGAGATCCTATCATCACCTAGGACAACATGGATGTGAGTCAATGCCATCTCTCTAATTTACCCAAAACTTCTTTGAGAAACAAAAGCCAAGAATCCTACCACTCAGTGATTGACACTAAAATAAATGACCCTGAAGATCATGAACACAGTTTGGGTCAACCCTAGAAAAGCTTTGTCGTTTCTTCCCCAGTTCCTAGCCTTCCTGAGGACCCCGGTTGCTCTCTGACCACCCAGACCCCAATGGGGGATTAAAATGGATTCTGAAGCTAGGCAAACAGGGCTCCTCCCAATGCAGAGAGCTCCAGTCTGCAGAAAGCTAATGAAGCCCTTGAAGCCGTGTCCTTCTCTTCCGCCCACACTTTATTGAAATGCTTTTGAGTCGTATTGTGTTGTAATTACATGCTATAGAAAACTCTACAGACATCTGCTTCAAGGATTGGGCCCTCGACTCTTAGTAAAACATTTCAATTCCATTTTCCTGGGCATACGCTCTCCAAATGCATCGGTGAGGGCCCTCCACAACTATTTCCATTTTATAGTTCAGAGAAGGCATGAGTAATGCAGGTTCCTGGCATGGCGGTGGACCGATGGAAAGGGGATGTCCTTCGGAAGCCTGGAGGTTGCTCTCCCTTCCTGCATTTTCCTGTGACATTTGATTCGCATAAAAGAATTTTGGTAATAAAAGTTTTAGAGAGAATAATAAAAATAAACACCACTTTCCACAGCAGCCTGCTTCTCTTTTTCATTTTCTTCAGGGAAATTACAAAAGAGATTCACTCTATTGGTATTTCTTGGTGGTTAAAACCTTTTGTACATTGTGTACGGCATAATTCTCAACCTTGAGATAATATTTTTTTCTATACAATTTTAGCTTGGGCTTTGACGTCCTTCATCTAGTATTACATTTTCACATTGGGGGGAAGGATTTCTTTTTTCTGTGGAGAGAGGGCATGGTGCTTCTTCCTTCCCCTGAGCATCTCGGTGTTCCCTGTGATGCAGCCCAGCTCCGGTGCTCTCTCCTCTACTTCTTTGGTCACTTTGTGTATTTCTACATCAAACCGCACACTGTCTGAATGATGGTTTGCTTTGTAAGTAACAACAACAACAACAAAGCTTTGTTACTTTTCTATGTCCTTAACACACCGCCAGACCTTTTGGGTACATCTAGTGGTCCTTGATCTTCCCATGTGAACTTTAAAATGACCATAGGATTAGGATTGTAAGTGAACACCTTCACAGGTCAATTTAGGATGAATTAACACATTTTCACCAATGACTATTCCTCATTGTAGACATGATATTCTTTTCAAAACCTCATGAACTGTCCTCCAAGAAAGGTTTACATTTTCTTACAAGGTCCCTAATAAATTCATTCCCAAATATACTATAGATTTTTACAACTGCTAAGAACAGATAATTTGGATGATTTTTAAGTTGGCAGAAATAGATTTGATTCTGACACGATGATGAATTAGAATACTGTCTAAATATTTTTATAATGGCAAATATCAGAAAAAAATAAGTAAGTCCTTATCTAAGAATGTTTTGAACAGATTATATTGAATGTCTAATCTTTCATGACTTTTTAAAATGGAATTTTGGAATTTATGGGACGCAGTTGCTGGAAAATGGAAGATAATCTCATAGGCTTTCTCTCTCTTTGACTAGCAAGCTATAAAAACAGAACAATGTAGCCCGTGATGTAGTGTCTTATTCTGAGTGAGCAGAAACCACTACTGTTCATTATAGGAAATAAATACCTCTTAAAGGAATATTGACTACTTATAAGTTTTATAATGAAAATAAAATAATAAATTCAATAATTCAAACAATAATAGCAAAGAAGAAAATTCAATATTTTAAAAAAAAGATCAAATCTTAATTCTTTTCATACTGTCCAGCATCCCACCAAAAAGAAAAAATTACAAAGTATTTCTGCAGTGCATGTGTAACATTGGTAGCAAAGATTTGATAAAGAATACACAAAGAAATCTTCACATGAAACTTTCCTGTGAATTTTGGTACAGCATAACAATAACCTCATCCTAATAATTTTTTTTCTTGGGCTGCAAACACTTTATAGAATGAGTTACCATCCAGGCCCTTCTTGCTGTATTTTTATAAGCTACTCAAAATGACATCCAACAAAGCTATGAATACTGTAGTTATTTTTAGATTTACTTCTTTTTTTTTATACATGTGACCACTTTGCCCAATGTATGTCTTTGCACCATGTGCGTGCCTGGTACCTGCAGAAGTCAGAAGAAACCTTTGGATCCCGGGAACTGAAGTTGCGAATGGTTATGAGCTATCATGTGGGTTCTGGGAACTGAACCCAGGTCCTCTGGAAGAGCAACAGGTGCTCTTAATTTCTGAGCTCTTCAGTCTCATTTTACAAACATTTAGATGCTTAAGGATAGGAAGAAAGAAGCAGAAGAATCTGCTTGCTATTGTATGACTGTAGGCTATGTAACCTGGAGGAGTTAACGTAAACTTTCTTTGCATTCAGGAAAATTTAGCCCAGTTGTGTCTGTAGTGAGAACACACAAAAGTCAATTATTGGTCAATATAGAAAACATCCAGCTAAGACACAGAATTGAGTTACCATTCCTGATAGTCATACATTATACATGTAAAATATAATAGATCAGAAATATTATATTTACACACATAACTTTATGCATTCATGAAAACACCTAGCAATAGTCCTTATGTGCAAAACATATTCAAGGATGCTTTAAAACACTTCTAAAAGGCATACACAAAAATAGATTGAACAATAAAAAGAAACAGTTTGCTTTTGATAGCAAGACTCAAACCGTAAAGATATCAACACTCCCTAAACAATTTCTATTTGCTGTAATCACAAACATTCTGGTGAGAGTTGAACAAGTTAATTTGAAAGTTGAAAGGTCACATGGCAAAAGAAACAAACAGTCACCTATTGAATTCCGAAAGAATCTCAAAGGGCAATGATAGAGGGACGACACAAGCTTGTTTAAGATGTTGGGAACCTCGACAAATAAAGCTATCTGACACTGACTTCTTTTTAATTTTTATTTATTTAATTTATTTATTTTACATCCTAATGCAGTTCCCCTCCCTTCTCTCCTCCCATTCCCTTCCTCCCCTTTGCCCTTCAATCCACTTCTCTGTTTCTGTTCACAAAGGGGCAGGCCTCGCGTGGGTGTCAACAAAGCATGGTGTATCAAGTTGCAGTAAGACTAAGCACCTCCCCTTGTATTAAGGCTGGGCAAGGTGATCCAGTAAAAAGAAGAGTGTCCCAAAGCCAACCCAAGTATTAGTATTCATAATTACTAAGAAGTCTCCATGTCAATATTCAGGAGCTGGTGGTCCAAAGAAATTCCAGTTACAATAAGATGTCGTTTGTGGTTTTGTTCTTAGCTATTCTGACTTAGTATCTATAAAGCGTGGGCACACTGACAATGCAGTTAGCAATCTTCCCTTACCTCAATTCCTGCATTATCTCACCAATGGACAGATATTAGATACTATGACAGTGGTGAACATGCATGTGGGTTGAGAAACTGGTTCATTCTTCTTGTTTGGTTTGGTTTGAGGGTTTTTTGTTGTTGTTGTTTTTGCTTTTTTGTTTTTGTTTTTTTAAGACAGAGTGTCTTTGTATAGCCCTGAGTGTCCTGAAACTCTGTAAACCAGGCTGACCTGGAACTAAAAGATCCTCCTGCCTCTGCCTCCCAAGTGCTGGAATTAAAGGTATGTGCCAAACTGGTTCATTCTTGTGGAGCAAAATCCAAGAAGACACTGAGAGATTGATTTTAATATCTTTCTTTCTGAGAGAATGAAATCGGCAAAGCAGAATACTGACTGACTTATTACAACTCTCTAGAAGCAGCATCGCAAGCACCTGACCCTTTTCCATTGTGTCCTGGGTGTCCACAGAGGGAAGTCAGGAACAACAAGGTCAAGACTGACACCTAAGAAGACCATGATATTAAGAATAAAGAATTTCAGCCTTCCCCAACAAATGGGAATAGACTATTTACCCCGAGCCGTATTCCTATCTACTCATAAAACTAAAAGCAGCTATCAGAAAAGCAGTGGAATAACATTAATACTCTGTTCTATGTGATATTTCAAAGCTATGGAAACTACACTTTCCTACCTCTGTAAATTCAGCAATACCCTCTGCTTTCGTCCCATCAACCTCAAAAGAGTGAACATTGAGTGATCTTGCCTTAAGAGTTGTGTGTGTGTATATATGTATATATATACACATATGTGTTCGTGTGTGTGTGTGCATGTATATTAGAGTATACTTCTAGGCAGGATGCATGTATAATGAGCATAGTCATATGCAATACGTGAAATATCAGGGAGGAATCAGTACATTGAGCCGTTGAAGAAAGGGCTGCTTGTCACTCAGACTCCATGGCCACGTGATAAAAAGAAGATTAGCTTAGCATGAACACTCTGAGATTTGGAAATCCAATTATTTTGAACCATTCGTTTGCACACAAGATTAATGTGGGATGTCATTCTGTATATGTGTTGCTTTTATTGGTTGACAAATAAAGCTGTTTCAGCCAATGGCTTAGCAGAGCAAAGTCAGGTGGGAAATCTGAACAGAGATATATAGAGAGTAGGCGGAGTCAGAAAGATGCCATGTAGCTGCCAAAGGAGACAGATGTAGCCAGAACCTTACCGGTAGGCTGCAGCCTAGTGGTGGTTTACAGATGAATAGAAATGGGCTAATGTAGGATGTAAGAGTGAGCTAGGAATGTGCCTAAGCTATTGGCCAAACAGTGTTTTAATTTATATAGTTTCTGTGTGATTATTTGGTTTTGGGTGGCCAGAAAATGAATGAGCAGTCTCTGCTTACACTGGATAGTGAATGCCTGCACCCATCTGTCTCCTTCTCCGTACCTTCCAGTATCCTGCAAACTCCTGCAGCTGTGTCTATTAGCTGCCTATCTGTTTGATTCTACAAATCTCCAAAAGCAACTTAGAGTTTATTTGGGATCAGAGTTTTGGGAGTCTGATAGCAGAAGTCCGAGGCAATGGGTCATGTTGCCTCCTAAGTTAGGAAGCAGCAAGGTGGAATGCTCATATTGTGCTGGCTCTCCTTTAACCTAGTCCATCAACCCATCCTGGGCAATGGCACCATTCACATTTAATACACATTTATGTACATCTCAATGAACATAATCCAGATAATCCATCCCTCACAGGCATGCCTAGAGAATGGTCTCTTTAGAGATTATAGGTGCTGTCAAGTTCAAAGTCAATACTAACCATCACACTATGCTTTTATGCTCAATAAATACCTATCGAGCTGAGTTAAATTGAGTTTTAATTAGCGCAGACTTTAAATTAGCCACCTTCCCTTACAGGTGTGCTTGGATAGCACTCATGAAAAGAAATGACCTGACTAGGGGATGCCTTGCTGGCAGAGTGTGCCTAGCATGCTGAGGGTCCTGGGGCAATCCCTATACAAGGGGGTAAAAGTGTTCCTTACTATGTCAACAGGGAAAAATCGCTGTAATAAATCATATGATGGCGAAGTGACTTGATCATCCTTGTGTCAGTAGTTCTGATTTGAACAATATTAGCATATGTTAAAATTAGCCTGGGAAAATGTTATTTCAACTTAGCAGATGTTTAATTGTTCAAAATACATGGCCACGAAAACCAAAGCAGTGCACAGAAACTCAAGGAAAGCCAAATTAACTTCCTACACCGGATTAAATCTTTGGCTGGGATTCTGCCTCTCCCGGGAACAATTATATATATTGAGTGGATCCTTACTGCTTAAGGGCTTAATTCCCTTAAGGACTTAAACACCTGCGGCTTAGCACATCTGTAACACAGCGTTGCTTGATTGCTTTTGTTTTTAAGAGGAAATCTTGTTCTAAATCTTTTTGTTTTTATTTTAACTGTTTCCAGTGGAGTCTTTGCTTGCACCTCCATGATTGATGGTCTAGATAATCAAGTAGAAATTTTCTGAACTATTGTTTTATATATATATGATATATATATATATGTTTCAAATGTTTATTAATATGTAGCCCTACATCATTACATCATTCTAGGATCTCCTAAATGTATATAGTTCAGCTGTCTTTAGTCCAGTAGATAATTTGATGACATTTCCATAAGAGGTAGCAGCACTGATGTAAGGCAACCACAAAATGTGGGTGTGAGTGTTCAGCGGGCTCCCTCTTTTTATCTCGTCCAGGACCCCAACATAGGGAATGGTTCCAGTCACATTTAGGGTGAGTCTTCTTACCTCAATGAACCTGAGATAACCCCTTACAGGCATGCCCAGAGATTTATCTTTTTAATGATTCTAAACTTAGATCAGTGTGTGTGTGTGTATCTACTATGATGTGTACATGTGTGTCTACTATGATATGTGTGTGTATGCTCATGTGTGCCCATGCATGTGTGCATGTGTGTGTATGTGTGTGTGTACACAGATGCATGCATGAAGGTGGTCAAAGGTCAATGATGACTCTCTCTCTCAATTGCTCCCTAATGTATATTTTTAAGACGGAGTCTCTGTCTGAACCTAGAGCTCACAGACTTGGTTAGGCTAGCTAAACAGTGAGTGTCTCCTATCTCCATCTCCTCACACCCAGTTTTTATGTGGGTCTAGGGATAGAACTCAAGTCCTCATGATCACATGATAAGCCTTTTATTGATGAAGTCATCTCTGCAGCCCTCATTTCTTCTTTTGCTGCCAGTTTCACACTTCATAGCTCTATGGTTTGTCCGGGCATGAGACAAAAGACTTTGGGTCATAATTAATTAATGCATCCTTTAAGTGATTAAAATCACATAAGCACAAGTAATCAACCGCTCCAGGGTGAGAACAAAAACTAGAAACATGTGTTTGTACCTGTATTCTTAGGCACTCAATAAAATACAGCGTTAAAGATAAGCCAGGGCAGACTACGCCCATTAAAGATGTCCAGGAAGTGTTACCTGCTTTCTCTTCCCTTTCCCATTCAGTTCTATAAAATGGAAGGAAAAAAAAACTTAGGAGATAATCAGTTTTCTAAACTTATCGCTAAGTTAACAGATGGTGATTACTCAGCCATTAGTATGTGGGAATGTTGTGAGATGGTCAACTTGGGGCAAATGAGGCAGCGTCAGGCAAAGCTGAGGGTACAGGGCCTTTGACAATACTTCCAGAGAGTGAGTGAGAGCCCAGAGCAAAGCTACTGGAGCCACCCCCTCCCCCACACTCAAGGCTGGATTTGCTGATAGGTGCCCCATTGTCTACACCCATCCCACAAAACCTGCTCTCCTGCTCCCCAGTGTCTCATGAAGAGTCTCATGGCCAATAGCACTCACTTCTCAGGGCACAATTCTGAGCAGGCAACAGAAACACATGTGGAAAGATCCCATTCTGAATTCATTAACTTATTTTGGAACAATATATTTTTAATTATTTCCATTTAAAAAAAATCTATGAAGAATTTAATGAAGTTTTACATGGAAAGGGAGCAAGAAGTCAATAAAACCATTGCTGGAAGCAGTGCAAAGGAATTTATTTTTGCACATTTTTTATTTGAAAATATGAAATATGTTTCAAAATCTAAAATGAGAAAGCTTTTGTTTCTAGTAAATGAGGGTTTTTTTTTCATATGAAATGAATTTATTATCAGAAAAGAGTCTGCTCTTTCTTAGAAAAGGCAGCCTGTTCTATCTAGTGGAGCAACCTGTTTTTCTCTAAGGGAAGGGAACTTATTTCTGCTCCATGCCCACAGCAAAAGAACTTTGTTGTTCAATACTGTTTCCTGCAGGCAGAGCCTCCTGATGTGGGAGCAATGGAAAGAGCTAGATCAACAATTCTCTGGCCAGAGGCTTGGTAGAATTCTGCTCGTCGAATTAGTCCCTGCTTTTCAGGTGTATGAATCATTTTTTTCCCCTCCGAGAGTGAATGGGAATCAAGAGAGAGAGCTTTGGCTTCCGGAGAAATCCACAAATATTTCTTAGAATTTGTGAGCAGGGACGGCTCGAGAAAAACAGCCCCTTGGAAAATGGAAAGTCTTTGGAATAGGCAATTAGCATCGTATCCTCTCACGTTGAAGCTGCCTTCCAGAGACAGCAAGCTGGGTTCCTGCAAAAGTTAAGAGACCCCTCCAAGTGTAATGCATGAAGGAAGAACAAGTCTGCTACTGTGTTCGGCCTGTATTTTTCTAGCATGAGCACACGCGTGGGACTAAATGAAGAGACTCATTCCTAGTAGACTCAGAAGGCATAGTTCGTGTTTTCTACTGCCAAAACACACCAATGGATTAGGTGCTAGAATGGAAAATGAGTTCTCTCCACTTCCTGATTACTTCTACAGACATTCCTATTATCTTTAACTTTCCTCTTATAAAACACACACACACACACATGACCTAGGGAAATAATAACCTTCCTTTTCTACCTTCCTTTTCTGGTTTTCACAAGAAGACTTGACAGCACAAATTATGTGGACCTCATGGATGCAGGATCTGGGAAAGGACCAGACATGGTGGGCAGACAGAGCCTGGCAAGGACAAAATCAGCTGACAAGCTGGTGACTGACTACCAGGGAAACTATAACCCAGCAGAATCAAGATCTCATGGGCTGTCATCGGGGAGAAAATAAAGCGATGATTCTCCTTGAAATAGGATTCATGCTCTCTGCTTATGAACGTGGCATAACAGCACACTGGGTTTCAGTCTCAAAAACAACAACTCCTGCTTGCCAGGACAAACACTTCGGTGACTGGAGGAGAGGGTAGGCACATTTTCTTCTCCTGATGATCATGTTAGACACAGATGCTTGGATTAGCAGGGAAAACCTGAAACATGTATGCAACCAAGAGTAATTAACACGCCCTCTCTTGTTGGCAGCCATGGTACCCCAGAGGTTACAGGGATAGATAGGACTTGAGGCTGTCTCCTTTCTCCATTTCAGCTGAAGATGTGCTCTGGAGGTGGTTCACCTGTCAGAGGTAGTATCCCAGAGCCGAACACACAACCACAAGGAAGATGCTAATATTCAATTCTTATATCACAGCTCTCAACCAACTACTGTGCTTTGAAACTTCGAGGGAATCTATATTTTGTTACTAAATGCTTATTATGGATAGTTTGCTATGTTGGAAAGACAAGGTAACTGATCCTAACCAGAGAGCCATCTCTCTCATAGAGGTTGGAAGCCTGTGGATGGAAATTTATAATCCCATTGTTGGCCGACCCTCAGAGCATCTTCCAGGGTATACAGTTTCTAAGGGGTTGCTACTCACAAAACTCTTCCCCGTGGTGCATCTATCAGTCACCAAAAGCCATCGTCTACAAACTCTCTGAAGGCAATGAAATCATGCCGAAATTGGATGAGATCGGACAGTAAGTCATAGATTAGAGGATATGTATTTCTTTATGTTCTAGATTACATTTTACATTTTATTACATATTTAAATATGCATCTTTGCTTAAGCACTTTAATCATTACTAACACCTGTCTAGGATAGAAAATGAGTTTGCCTTTTTCTAACGATGTTCACAAGTGCACCCAAGGGAGAGGTTTTTGGTTTGTTTGTCTAGAGACAGTAACATACTGTATAGAACAGGCTGGCCTCAAACTGTATATTCTCCTGCCTCAGCCTCCACAGGCCTACAATTACAGGAATGTACTCTCAGACTCCACTTTCTAAGTATTTGTGATTGTACTAAGATCTCAAATACTGGGTAGGTTCTGGGAAACACAAGATCCATTGCTTATCCCCTTTGGAATTTAGAAGCTGCTGAAGAGGTAATATAATCACAATCTAAATGGAACTCTAAATTTAAAAAAAGAAAAAATAAGACTCTTCCAGAGCAGATGGATGCGAATTTCTGCAGAGTCTACAAAGGAATAAACCGGTAGCTGGTGAGCAGGAATTAATGACGAGTGAGTGAGTTTGATGACAGTAATAGATTTGTTGATATAACAGAAGACTTTGTGTGGGCAAGATCTGGTTCTGGACCACAAAAAGTTTATGAGCTGGTGGATAAAATGGCACACAGTCTTCTGGCAGGATGAGACTCTAGAGGAAGTAGAAAGTGATCACTGAAAACCCAGGCAAAAGAAAGCCTGCTTTCTGACTGAGGAAGTAAATTTTAAGGAAAGTTCTATGGAAAACTGGTATCTGGGATGAGTCGTAACAGGTGCATATATTTATTTTTAATTGATTTTACTGAGCTCTACATTTTTCTCTGCTCCCCTCCCTGCCTCTCCCCTTTCCTTCAACCCTCTCCCATGGCCCCCATGCTCATCCATTTCTAACAAGAAAACTTTTTTTTTCCAGAGTAGTGCCAGAAATCTGTGAATCTGGGCACACTTATCATCCCCAATCCTTGGAAGGCTGAGGCAGGAGGATCATGAGTTCACTAACAGCTTATGGGACATGGTGAGAGTCCATCACGTAGACAAATCAAAGTACCAAAGTCAGTTTTTTAAAACCTGAATTTGACATTTTGTTCCCAAGTTGCAGGCCAATGTCAGCTGCTAGATACCTTGAGGTTGGACAAGGTCACTGAATCACCAGTGCTCTCTTTCCAATCCCATTCGTCATCATCCTCTTCATTTATATCATCTGACTAGGCTCACAATATCTGTGTTCATGAAGCTTATTAAAGACATTCCTGATTCTCTCACACACAAGAAACCTAAATTGAGAGTCAACGGAGCCTTAGTTGAGAGGCACCAAGATTCCAGTGGTACTTCGGAGCATCATCTCTAGTGGCACTGGGCTAAAGGAAAGCGGGTGGAAACAGGAAGCAAAAGGCAGTCAGGGAAGCACACACACTGAGGGTGAGACCACAAAGAGGACTTCAGCCATGGTCTGAAGAAAGGTGGAAGGTCTGGGTTCAGAAACGAGAGAAAAACTTGACAGATGACTGGCAACTTGGTAAGGTAAAAGGCAGGAGCAATTATCTATCTATGTGGTGATGTCACCAAGATAGGAGAGAAAAATGAAGAATCAGAATTAATAAGAAAGAAGACACATCGGGTGTTGGGAACAAGTCTCCATGGTGTAGGACAATGACATAGGACTGTTCGGTAAGATAGAGTTTTCAACAAAAATTTGGCCTCCACCCCACCCCTGTCAGACAAGAAACATTCTAAAAGTATCCAAACATACAGCATCTTGCCATACTCGGGATGGGCTGCTATCAGTGTCTAGGAGGTAGCTTCCAGGGGTGCTACCCAAATTGTGAATGCCAAATGTGTAGCGGCATAAATTAATGCAGACAAATTGTAAGAAATATATACAGAGCTTTAATGGGGGAAATTAAACTTACAGATCCAAGGTTCCCTCGGAGCACAGGAAACAGCGCGCGGGAGGCCGCACACCTGATTTATAAGTAAACCTTCGCCCGAGGCAAGCCCGCCCCCCAAGGAGGGGCTGGCCCAACCCTACACCAAATCCTACAATACATAAAAGAGGTTCCAGCCCCAGGAGAGAGTGGCCTTGGATGCTAACTATGAAGAGGCTAAGAAATCCTACCTAGAAGGATTTAAAACTCCAATGTTGAATTTTTTTAAGTAGAAATAAATACAGATGAAAACTTACAGTTACACATACTTCTGTGAGATATGACAGGGGAATTAACCACAGCAGGAAACATGGGAAGGAAAGAAATTAGTGAGGGAGAAAACCGCAGGAAGCATCCTCACTCGTGGGCACTGAGTTTTGGGGCATGAGGCAAAGCGAGAGGTCTTTCATTTTCAAAATGCAGTGTCTTATGACGATTCTCAGCAAGTGCATGGAGAGCCTAAGAAGAGAGGTAAGGATGAGAAAGGCATCCATCAAGCACATCAGTTCAGCTGTGAACATCTGGAAGCCTAAACACTGAAGGGAGAGAGGAGAGAGAGAGAGAGAGAGAGAGAGAGAGAGAGAGAGAGAGAGAGAGGACAAGACAAGAAAAAGGAAAAGAAATTAAAACAGGGGAGGACAGAGAAGGTAAAAGTGGGCAGTGGCTCTCCTGTTACAACGATGCCCTCTACGGTCTAACAGGACACAATATAGATGTAGTTCTAGGGATCAAGACGAGTGGCCTCTCTCCATGTTTGGGGAAAACATTCTATGGGCAGCAGAATCTCCTTCTAGGGAAGTATCATCAACTTTCCTAAAAATTAAATTGATCTATGATAAAGCGAAATCAACAACTTGCACAGTTCTCTCTCAGTTAAGGATTGTTTTATCTCCGTTCCAGGAGTCTTCTCAGGGGTAGAGACCCCACTGCTTCTCTGGTAAAATGGGGATGAGAAGGTTCCTGCCTCTTCAGGGTGCTTTGATGATTACATAAGGTAACCGAGAAATAAATCACTTGGCACAGCAGCTGGTGCCAGGCAGGGACTCCAGTGGTGTTAGCTGCTTTAAATAACATCCGAATCTATTACTTGAAGAAATGATCAAAAGAGAAAAGCATCTGGGACCACAGTCCAAGGCAAACCATTTTAACATGCCTAACAAGGTAGGCTGAAAACTAAAATTAATTCCTAGAACTGCAAGTGGCCTTCAGAACTCTCGGGCCGAATTTCCTCATTTTAACGATGGAAAAATTAGAGAAAGAAATGGAAAGGCCATTGTGGTTTGGGAGTGAAGGCACCAAAATACTGTGTAAAATTTTTTTCTTAATGTAACCAGAAGACAGAGGTAGAGCTGGCGACTTCCAGTTTGTAGTTACGTGTTGTGTTGGAGACACTAGAGCCATTCTGAATCAACGGCAAGCAGACAGCTAGTCTAGCTTTCCATGAACATGCCTACTGCGCATCCTTGAGCTCGATACATTCGTAAAGTAAACGTAACTATACGACTCTTTGAAGTCCCGTGGAGTGTGGAATCACACAGCTTTGGAAAGGAACTAAAGGTTGTAAAAGATCTGTTTCTCCAGACCACAGCCAGGGCACTCACCTGTCCAGGAGCAAGTTCGGAGCAAACAGGAGCTTGCCTGGGTGTTCCATGGAGCGCCAGATGAGGCCAATCATCAGAATCTCCAGCCATGCACACTCGAGGAGGTGGACCTGATCGTGGAGATTTAAGTCCCCAAAGCCTGCAACAGAAAGAAAGCCCTGCTTTACATTGGAGACTTAACAGCACACCTGAAAGCTCTAGAGAAAAAAAAAAAGCAGACGCGCCTAGGAGGAGTAGAAGACTGGAAAGAATCAAATTCAGGGCTGAAATCAACAAAATAGAAACACAGAAAACAATTCAAAGAATCAATGAAGCAAAAAGTTGGTTCTAGGAGAAAATCAACAAGACGACAAATCCCTATCCAAACTAATTAAACGACAGAAAGAGAACATGCAAATAAATAAGATCAGAAATGCAAAGGGGGACATAACCACAGACACAGAGGAAATTCAGAGAATCATTAGATCTTACTACAAAAGCCTGTATGCCACAAAACTGGAAAATGCAAAAGAAATGGACATTTTTTTTAGATAAGTACCAAATACCAAAGTTAAACCAAGACCAGGTGAACAATCTAAATAGACCTGTTAGTCGCGAAGAATTAGAAGCTGTTATCAAAAACCCCCCTTCCAAAAAAAGCCCAGGACCAGATGGTTTCAATGCAGAATTCTACCAGAACTTCCAAGAAGAGCTAATACCTATACTCCTTAAGGTATTTCACAATATAGAAACAGAAGAGTCATTGCCAAATTCCTTTTATGAAGCTACAGTCACTCTGATACGAAGACCTCACAAAGACTTAACCAAGAAAGAGAATTACAAGCCAATCTCACTCATGAACATCGACGCAAAAATTCTCAATAAAATACTGGCAAACCAAATCCAAGAACACATTAGAAAAATTATCCATTATGATCAAGTAGGCTTCATCCCAGAGATGCAGGGCTGGTTCAACATACGCAAATCTATCAATGAAATCCATCATATAAATAAACTGAAAGAAAAAAAAACATATGATCATTTCATTAGATGTTGAAAAAGCATTTGACAAAATTCAACACCCCTTTACGATAAAGGTCTTGGAGAGATTAGGGATACAAGGATCATACCTAAATATAATAAAAGCTATTTACAGCAAGCCAACAGCTAACATTAAATTAAATGGAGAAAAACTCAAAGCCATCCCACTAAAATCAGGAACACGACAAGGCTGTCCACTCTCTCCATACCTCTTCAATATAGTGCTTGAAGTTCTAGCAATAGCAATAAGACAACATAAGGGGATCAAGGGGATTCGTATTGGAAAGGAAGAAGTTAAATTTTCATTATTTGCAGATGATATGATAGTATACATAAGCGACCCCAAAAACTCTACCAAAGAACTCCTACAGCTGATAAACACCTTTAGTAATGTGGCAGGATACAAGATCAACTCCAAGAAATCAGCTGCCTTCCAATACACTAAGGATAAGGAAGCAGAGAGGGAAATCAGAGAAGCATCACCTTTCATGATAGCCACAAATAGCATAAAATATCTTGGGGTAACTCTGACCAAGGAAGTGAAAGATCTATTTGACAAGAACTTTAAGTCTTTGAAGAAAGAAATCGAAGAGGACACCAGAAAATGGAAGGATCTCTCTTGCTCTTGGATTGGGAGGATCAACATAGTAAAAATGGCAATTCTACCAAAAGCAATCTATAGATTCAATGCAATCCCCATCAAAATCCCATCAAAATTCTTCACAGATCTGGAGAAGACAATAATCAACTTTATATGAAAAAACAAAAAACCCAGGATAGCCAAAACAATCTTATACAATAAGGGAACGTCTGGAGGCATTACCATCTCTGACTTCAAACTCTATTACAGAGCTACAGTATTGAAAACAGCTTGGTATTGGCATAAAAACAGAGAAGTCGACCAATGGAATCCAATAGAAAACCCAGACTTTAACCCACAAACCTATGAACACCTGATTTTCGATAAAGGAGCTAAAAGTATACAATGGAAAAAAGAGAGCATCTTCAACAAATTGTGATGGCAAAACTGGATGTCAATCTGTAGAAGAATGAAAATAGATCCATATCTATCACCATGCACAAAACTCAAGTCCAAATGGATTAAAGACCTCAATATCAGTCCGAACACACTGAACCTGATAGAAGAGAAAGTGGGAAGTACTCTACAGCACATGGGCACAGGAGACCACTTCCTACATATAACCCCAGCAGCACGGACACTAAGGGCATCATTGAATAAATGGGACCTCATGAGACTGAGAAGCTTCTGTAAAGCAAAGGACACTGTCGCTGAGACAGAAGGGCAACCCACTGACTGGGAGAAGATCTTCACCAACCCCGCAACAGACAAAGGTCTGATCTCCAAAATATATAAAGAACTCAAGAAACTAGACTGTAAAAGGCTAATCAACCTAACTATAAAATGGGGCACTGAGCTGAACAGAGATCTCTCAACAGAAGAAGTTCAAATGGCCAAAAGACACTTAAGGTCATGCTCAACTTCCTTAGCTATCAGGGAAATGCAAATCAAGACAACTTTAAGATACCATCTTACACCTGTCAGAGTGGCTAAAATAAAAAACACCAATGATAGCCTTTGCTGGAGAGGTTGTGGAGAAAGGGGTACACTCATCCATTGCTGGTGGGAATGCAAACTTGTACAACCACTTTGGAAAGCAGTGTGGCGGTTTCCCAGGAAAATCGAGATCAACCTACCCCTGGACCCAGCAATATACCCAAGAGATGCCCTATCATACAACAAAAGTATATGCTCAACTATGCTCATAGCAGCATTGTTTGTAATAGTCAGAACCTGGAAACAACCTAGATGCCCTTCAATGGAAGAATGGATGAAGAAAGTATGGAATATATACATATTAAAGTACTACTCAGCAGTAAAAAACAATGACTTCTTGAAATTTGCATGCAAATGGACGGAAATAGAAAACACTATCCTGAGTGAGGTAAGTCAGACCCAAAATGAGGAACATGGGATGTACTCACTCATATTTGGTTTCTAGCCATAAATAAAGGACATTGAGCCTATAATTCGTGATCCTAGAGAAGCTAAATAAGAAGGTGAACCCAAAGAAAAACATATAGGCATCCTCCTGAGTATTAACCTTCATCAGGCGATGAAAGGAGACAGAGACAGAGTCCCACATTGGAGCACCAGACTACAACCCCAAGGTCCAAATCAGGAGCAGAAGGAGAGAGAGCACGAGCAAGGAACTCAGGGCCATGAGGGGTACACCCACACACTGAGACAATGGGGATGTTCTTTTGGGAACTCACCAAGGCCAGTTGGACTGGGTCTGAAAAAGCATGGGATAAAACCGGACTCACTGAACATAGCAGACAATGAGGACTGCTGAGAAGTCAAGAACAATGGCACTGGGTTTTGATCCTACTGCACATACTGGCTTTGTGGGAGCCTAGGCTGTTAGGACCTGGAAGGAGGTGGGAGGTCCTTGGACTCCCCACAGGGCAAGGAACCCGGTCTGCTCTTAGGTCTGATGGGAGAGGGGGAGTTGATTGGGGGAGGGGGAGGGATATGGGAGGCAGCGGCAGGGAAGAGACAGAAATCTTTAATAAATAAATAATAATAAAAAATAAAAAAAGAAAGCCCTGCTTAGTGCCCAGAGAATTAGATTTGTCACTGGCGATATGAATGTGACTTGGGATTTGAACTAGCTGGCTCTTCCATGGTAAATAGAATAAAGGGAAACCGGCAATGTGTGCTCTTCTTTCTAGTGGCTGGATTGGAGCTTAAAACTTTTTGGACTGTAAAGGACAACAGGGTAGATCCCTGCACATCATGAGGAGGAGGGAGATGAGACAAATCAAGCTTTACTTCATAGGAAAAGCAAGTATTTTGTAAAATAGCTCCGTTAGTGAGTTTCTACTTGATTGTAAGGGATTTTTCTAACTTCTAAATGCCAAATTTGCAACAATACACAAACTTATATAAGCCACTCAGATGTCTATAAAAATTGTACTTAGTGAATAAATTCTACTTAGGCATATCGAATAACTTGACATAGCTATTATGATTTATTTCTATTTAGTTAAAACTTAAGTGCAATAAACTTAAATTATTTAACTAAGGGGCAATTGGGACACAGATAGGAGCACAGTCATGGGTTATTTCTTCATTTTATTACTGAACCATAATCCTTTGTTTCATAAAATGTAAAACAAAGACTAGCGAAATAACACACGCAAATAAATCACTCAGGGAATGAATCAGACGACGAAAGGTAAAGTTGCAATTACTCCTTGGAGAACCCACTATGTACGCACTTGTTTTCCAGTGGTTGATTGGGAGATTAAAGTGCTTCCTAACTGCTGATGACAGCAGATGCCTAAGCATCATCAAGAGGAGGAGGAAGGAGATGAATGAGACAGATTCAGAAGAAACAGGTGGGAAGGGCACAATGGAGAGGAGAGGCGAGTGTTTATTCCCTCACTGTGGGTAGAGCCAACACTAAATGCTTACTGCAGCAGGCTCTTTTCATCTTTACTCACAACGGCCTCAACAGTTAGGAACTGAGGCTCCTAGCTCACTGATGCTCCCAGAATTTAGGTGTCATTTTTTTGCATTCTTCTCTCATACAATCCATTCTGACCATTGCTCCCCCTCCCTCCTCTCCTTTCAGTCCCCCAGGGGCCTTCCCACCTCCCTAAGATCCATGATCCCTCTGCCTCCCTCCAGAAAAGAGCAGGCCTCCCAGGGATATCAACCGAACATGGTATAACAAAATGTAGTAACACCAGGCACAAGACCTCACATCAAGGCTGGATGAGGTGACCAAGTAGAAGGAGAAGGGTCCCAAGAGGCAAAGACACCCCACTCCCACTGTCAGGAGTGCCACAAAAACTTAAAAAAGAAGTCTTCAGTGTTGGTGCTTTTGACCACCAGTGAAACAACATTTTCTGAGCTTTGCTGCAGAAGTTTGGGTCAGGTGACCAAGTCCAAGCACAGAGTGACAGGATTAAGTAAGCAGTGTTCAGGGAGTCTGCCACTCTTAATTCAGTGTCCTGCTCTTTACAAGGGGCCCTCCCTTCACCCTCTTTTTCCTTTCCCCTCCTCGTCTTCAAGGGCTCGTTCTCACTGACCCAGGAGGATGGCTGTGGAAAGCCTTTGTTGTTGATGCTGTCTTTGCTTTCCATTGATGTTGCTGTCCTCTGTTGGAATCTATTCTTATTAACTGTGCTGATGTGGTTTTGTCAGCTTGACACGATCTTATACATATCTTGGTAGAGGGAATTTTAATTGAGAAAATGCCCCCAATCAGAATATTCTGCAGGCAAGTCTGTGCACCATTTTCTTGATAATGATTGATGCGGGCAGACCCAGCTAACTGTGACTGGTGCCATCCCTGGGCTGGTGGTCCTGGATGCTCTAAGAAGTCAGGTTGAGCAAGCCATGAGGAACAACAGTAAGCTACAGTCCTTCATATCCCCTGCTTCAGTTCCTGCCTCCCAGTCCTGCTTGAGGTCCTGCCCTGAGATCCTTCAGTGATGGACTGTCACCCAGCACTACAAGTGTTTCTTCCAAAGATGCTTCTGACCGTGGTGTTCACAGCAATGAAAACACTAAGGTATTAACTAAGAAGTGTACTGTTGGTCTATGGGCATCTTGGGAGTTGTCCAAATCTCAACACTAAACCACCAGCTTGTGACTTCATATACATCTCACAAAGTGCCACATCTCACATAATCCTGACCTACATGGTGACAATTCACATAGACTTCTGCCACACACAGACCTCAGGGCCATGCTCCCTCACTACTATCATCTCATTCTCAAATATCAACATTAAGCAGCCACGTAACATCTTCCTCTCCTTTCTATTTCTGTTATTGATGCACAGAGTTAGTTCCTAGTAGCCTCCTACCCCCTTTCCAGTGTAACATCTTCCTCCCCTTTCTATTCCTGATACTGGCACACGGAGCCCATTCTTAATAGTCTCTTATCCCCTTTCTGACTTCTTAATTAAGACTCCTCTGTGCCACGCTGTTATAAGAATGGCCGTTCTTCTGTGGGTGTCGAGTGCTATTCCATCAGATAGATATACCCCATCCATATATGCACACAGATATACTTACATTGGGCATTTGTATTGTTTCCGCCTTTTGGCTATAACTACGAAACCTGTCACAAGCAGGTTTTGAACAAGTCTTTGGATGGGTGAGTGCTCTTGCTGCCCTTGAACAAATATCTAAGAGCACCGTGGTCACAGGAGCTGGCAATGGTTTGACAAAGGGTGTGACACTTTATACACACCAGCGCTCTCTTAAGCCCAAGCTGCTCTCTTTGCCACCACTCACTTTGCCTTTTTAGATGAATAATTATTTTCCCCATTTATCTGTCTTTACACACATACACACGCGTGCTGATGCATGCATGAGAGTGCCACAGCACACGTATGGAAGTCAAAGGACAGTTTGTCCATTCTTTTCTTCCACCATGTGGCTTCTGGAAATCTGTCTCAAGTTGACAAGCTTGGCAGTAAGCATGTGTCCACAGAGCTACCCCACTAGCCTGGTCATTTTCATTTTAAAGAAGCCAGCAGACACACACAGGCGTCACACTGACAGTGTTTTTATCTGCATTTCCCTACTATAGAGTATCTTTCCAAATTCACCATCAGACCCTCTTGGTACAGTACATCCAGGTTAATTATGCCTGCAGGTCTAAGTCCTGCAGGATTATGTATCTGCTAAAGACACAAACCATGTAATTTTTGTCATATAGTTTTAAATATCCCTAACTTACACCTTTCCATATCACACTGAGCCATTCCAAAGTCCTTAACAGCATAGTCTTTATCAGGGTAGGTGTCTTTCTGTTCGCAAGAGCAGATTCCATTCATGTAACTCAGGGCTGGTGGCTACCAAAATAAGGATATGGGGATCTGATCTTAGTGACTGGCCTGCAGGATTGGGTTTGAGGTCTGCCTGGAGAAAAGGCAGTGGGGATCTCCGGCAGGTGCAGCTGTCTATATATCAATGTGGACCAGCCTTGCTGGGGAGAAACAAGCCCATGTTACACGACCTGCTTCTATTTCTTGTTCCCTTGTCCTACAAAATAAGCCCAGGCAGCATCATGAGATGACAGCCCTCAGAGAAGTTCTAATTCCTGAGACCATCACTTAAATTATTTGGATTAAGTTTTATAAAACTAACAGGGGCCTGCGTGTAAATGAAATTTACCCGCAGAATTATTAACATTCAAAACCAAGGTTTTCTTTCTCTTTTTTCCTTCCTTCTTCCTTTGTTCCTTCCTTCTTTCTTTCTTTCTTTCTTTCTTTCTTTCTTTCTTTCTTTCTTTCATTTGATTCTTACTTCTTGGGATATTTACAAAACAATGATCAACAAGTGTTGACAATAAGTCAGCCATGATTAAATGTAGAATGGATTATTCAAAAGGTCGCACAGGTTGGGGCTGAAGATGCCCCCACACATGTTCAGAACTGCAGTGAGTCATGCAGCCAAACAACTTTGGAAAACCAAATGCTTTTAAACAGGATCATATTCTTCAGCTCTGACTTTAAAATGGTATTACTGCTTAGGCTTGACAGTTACAGTGACTTTAGGGGGAGTCAAACAAGTTCCCCATAACCATATGTACCATTTAAGTAGGGTGATTAGGAATATGTCTGTTAGTAATACTTTGAGTCAGAGGCCAGCAGGATTGCTGGGTTTTTCTGTGAAATGTAGACATCTTTAATTCTATTTAATTATGGTTTCCAGCTGTGCACATAGCCTGCAGACAAGGATTATTAGATCTGTTGCAAAATGCTATCTGCAAGTTCCTCAGACAGGGTTGGGAGGATCTTGCCAAAGAGACTGTCAATTTACCTCCTCATGATGAGCAAGGTCAAGAGAAGTTATTCCATGGAGCCTCTCCTTCCTTCCAACATACTGGTCTCAATATTATTTTAACTACACAGGACCTAAATACATTTCTGATGTGAGACAAATAGCCAGAAGTATTTTTAGCTCATAGCCAAAGATTATATATATATATGTGTGTGTGTGTGTGTATGTATGTATATATATATATGTGTGTGTGTGTGTGTGTATACATATATGGCCAATGATTTATAAATATCACATTTCAATTCCTAGCCTCATTTGTGTCAAGTATATTTGCTAAGAACCATGTAAAAGTAAACTGCTCTCTTCTGAAGGCTTCAGAGCATCGTCAATAGGAAGATGAACTTCACAGCTCTGTGGGGTATGACTGAAGGCAGCCAAGACAGATGTCCACACAGGGTTAATCCATCCTCTTTTCCTGAGAATCCACATTAGTAACTATGGGGTTGGGGAGACTGCTCAGCGGTTAAAGCATTTATCCTGAAAGCATGGATATCAGAGCTCCGATCTCCAGGGACCACAAAATGTAAGGTGGGTGTGACAGCCTGCCAATAATTCTGGCACATGTGAGCATGGGGCAGGGATCTCATGGGCAAATTGGTAGCTAGGCTAGCTGAATTGTGAATTGATAATCTCCAAGTTCATGTGAGAGACCCAATATACCCTATATACAATATAAACAGACACACATAGACACACACACACACAGAGGATACACATAGACACATACACATAGGGAGAGAGAGTGAAAGAGAGAGAGAGACCACTATCAAGATAGCATCCTATGTTAACCTCTGACACATACATATGAACATGTATTCATGTTCCCCTGCATATAAATGTGCCCATTCACATGTGAACACACATACACATATGTACACATTCCATATACACACATTCAAATAAAATAGTAAGCATTGTTCATTGAGATAAGGCTAAAACAATAGTCAGATTTTTTATTTTATAAAATAAAAACAAAGGTAAAGGCAAAACTGGCCTTTCCTGAGTCTAGGAAACATGGCTCGATGTTGACAGACCTAGTAATAAAGTCATCAAAGATGTGATATACTGGAATCAAACAGGGATGCCTCAAGACATCTATCCCTACTCCAAAACAAGCAATGTTATAGCTAATGGTTTTGACAAAGGCCTTTTTCCTAGAAAAATGGCAGCCATATATAAAATCAGATCATTCTTTCTAGACCAATTATTATTGTTTAGACCTAAAATGTCCTTTAAAGACCATATGCCAAAGGCTTAGTTGCCAGAAATAGTCTTTGGGGAAGTATTTGAATCATGAACACTGACTGCATGAATAGATTGAATGTTGATGGGTTTGTACACTAATGAACTATTAGGAATGGGTAGAAATGCAAGAGCAAGACCCCATGTGAAGGATATAGGTCCTTGGGGTCTTCCTTTGGTGCTAAATTCTATCCCCAGGCCCAGCCTTCCTTTTTTCCCCTTTTCCTTTCTGGCCACCATAAGGTGAGCACACTCCCCACTACAATCTCCCAATACCCTGATAATCTGTCTCAGCTCAGATCCTGTTGACAGAGGTTTCTGTCCCACCAGGTGCTAAATTCTATCCCCAGACCCAGCCTTCCATTTCTCCCTCCTTCCTTTCTGGCCACCATAAGGTGAACACACTCCCACTACAATCTCCCAATACCCTGATAATCTGTCTCAATTCAGATCCTGTTGACAGAGGTTTCTGTCCTTCCAGGTCCTACAGTTGTTCAGTCTCAAAGAAATAAATACACAGAGATCTACATTAATCATAAACTGGCTGGTCTATTAGCTCAGGCTTCTTATTAATTAATTTTTACATCTTAACCCATAATTCTTGTCTGTGTTAGCCACGTGGCTTGGTACTTTTCATCAGCGAGGCATTCTCATCTGTGTCTTCTACATCTGGGTGATGACTGCAGACTGAATATTTCCTCTTCCCAGAATTTCCCTGTTCTCGTTGCCTCGCCTCTACTTCCTGCTTGGTTGCCCCACCTATACTTCCTGCCTGGTTGCCCCACCTATATACTTCCTGCCCGGCAACTGGCCAATCAGCATTTTATTAAAATACAATTGACAGGATATAGATCATTGCCCCACAGTAAGATCCAAAGCAACAGAGCCAGCTAGGCATGGAAACCATGAAAGCATGAGCCAAAATAAGTCTTTCTTCATAATAAGATTTTCTTAGGTGTTTTGTCATACGGGTAGAAACCTGACTAACAAACACCAAGTAAAGACGCCCTGCTCCTGTCCTCCACCAAACAGTAGCTGTTTCCCCTCCATGGCACCCTCCCCTGACTCCCTTGCTTTTGACTGTGAAAGAAATGTGCAGAGAGATGGAGGGATGCTTCAGTCGGTAAGGGTTTGCCTTGCGAGCATAAGGAACAGCGTTCAGTCTCTAGAACCTACATAAATATGCCAGGTGTGATGGCATGCACAAAAGGAAATCCTTCAGGCCTTGCCCTCCCCTACTGGCTATGGCCAGGTTCTTAGAAAAGATATCCAAATGTACAAATTACCTTAGGTTACAGAATCTGCATACATGTAAGTTTTTACATTGTCTTGGAATAAATGATAGATTGGAGGGGCTTTTCAGGAGAGACATGAGGGAAACTAAAGGATCATATTTCTTAATTGCATGTCATACAGACTATGGAGACAAAGAAAACTGAAACCCACTGGGAAAGAGGCAGTGTTCACTTTTCTCATTTCCAGGCCATGAGTGAGGAGTGGTTTATGTTGGCTTATGATTTCTGAAGTGATAATCTATCATGATGTAGACAGCACAGTAGAGTGTGGCAGCAGGAATGTGTAGCTGGGTCTCTTCTCACACCATGGTATATCAGGAAGCAGAGAGCTCCCACTGGAATTGGGGCCAATCTATAGCCCCCATGGCCTTCCCCAAGTGGCCTACATCAGCCAATGTGGCCCAGTCTCAACGTTATCTAAATTTTATCAGTTGAGAGGATGGAGAAATGACTCCATGATTAAAAGCACTTGCTGCTCACGCAGGGGACAATAACTAGATACTCAGCACCTACAGTAAGCATTTCCCAACTGCATGCATGCAACCCCAACTCCAGCACCTTCTTCTGACCTCCTCAGGCATCCACATGCATGTGCACATGTGTGCACATACACACAGAGACAGATGCAGACACGCAAGCATTCACATAAAAAATAAATCTTTAAAAACCTTTATCACTTGGATATAAACTGACCCCCACAGGATTATGTATTGGAACACCTGGTTCCCAGATGATGGCACTGGTTTGTGACGCCGTGGAGGCTTTGGGACATGGAATCTCCCTAGCAGAAGTAGGCTTCTGGAGAAGAGTTTGAGTGTGATGTTCACTTCTGCTTCCATCTCTAGTTCTTTGCTTCCCAACCAACCAAGATATAACACGTGTGCAGTGAGGTGGTACTGTCAGATGTTAAGCTGGTCTTGTCTCTCCAGCCACCAAGCCTTTCCTGCTGCAGTGGACTAATGGTCCCTCAGCTGAGAACTTAAATAAATCTCTACTTCTGTAAGTAGTTTGTGTCAGGCATCCTGTCGCAGTGCAGAGAAAAGCTCACTAAGCACATACGAAGTGCAATCTGCAGAGATACAACACAAACCGGGTATAAACGAAAGGGTAGCGTTTACTCAGAGAGGAGCTGTCTACCAAGCCAGAAGCCAGGTGGGTGAATCTCTCGGCAAATCTACTAGCTTCCTGACCTTCAAGTGAATTAATTATGTCCTCAGTGATGTGACCATGATGTCCTCCCAAATGTCAACTATGAAACTACCTGCTGCACTTCCTGTCTCCCAATACTTCTTGATGGAAGAAGAAATGAATAATTCATGTCGTTTCCCTCTGATGAGAAGAACTCAATGAAAAGGGTAAGGAAGGTACAGGGACGGCAACCTGTGGGGTGGGACTGGACTTTCTGAGAGAGTGCTGTCGAACACAGCCCAGCAGAAGAACCCGAGATCATGTGACAAGTAGTCTTCACAGTCTGCATTTCATATCTTGAATCCAGAAAACTGTGAGTTAATGCCATACCACAGTCCACTGACCCCACGGTGTAATTGAATATACCCTTCTTCACTTCAAAAATAGTCTGGAATGTTCTCTTATATATAATACCATGGTAGCCCAATTGGAGTGGTACATTTCCTTCCATAGCACTTTAAAATGTCTAAGAAATAGTGTAAATATTGAAAAATCTTTAAGAAATGAGTTTAGGGACTGCAGAGATTAGGCAATGGTCCACAGTGCGTGCTGCTCTTGCAGAGGACCAGAGTTCATTTCCCAGCATCCACACTGAGCAGCATCCTATAACTCCAGATTCAGGAGACCCAATGTCCTTTGTGGAAATCCGTAGACATTCCATTCACATGTGCATATCCACATCCAGACAGACACATATGCACATAACCAAAAGTATGAAATAAATCTTTAAAAATGAATTAACAAGAAGAAATTAATTTTATCATTTAAGTCAAGGCCATACAAAACTCTTATCAAATACCTACCACCATTTAAAAAAATAAGTAAAACATGCAACCCTCAAATAAACAATAAAATAAATAACCACTTATGTAAAATTTTGCGAACCACAATGCCACTGCTATGTGCTCTGCCTTCCCTCTACAGTGCTGTGATTCCTCGTCCTTGGGCATAATGACTATGTAAGTCTCTCCCCAACATATGACTTTCAGACTATCTAGACACAACTCTCCCAGGTACCACCCACCCACCCCCAGCAGAAAGAGATGGACAGAAATTATGAAAAGATTAGGATCTTAAAAGTCAAGGAGACCTGGCTCCCCAGTCTGTTTTTTTTTTTTCCTTGAGATCTCTGAAAGCATCCCCTATCTGTAAAATATAGACACACTCAAGGTTAAGATGCTGAAAGCCCTTTCCTTCTTTAGAGTGCAGAGGACTGACCTATCAATTGGGTTGCTACAAAGTAGGGGGTTAACAGATGTCCCAGGATACCAGAGCGACTTCTTCCTCCACTACCCCATCCGACAGCCTGCAAACACTAAGAGAAATGCTTCAAAATATATTAGATACAGAATCTCTAACTTCAGTTGAGCATTTATATTGTCTCTACTTCATGATATCATAGTATGTTTTGTTTCCCTTTATTTTTATTTCTGTGTACATGTAAAAATAACCCAATAAAAAGGATAAAAAACTTCCTGGACATCAAACAGCCCTTACAAAACATTTCTCGGGATTTTAAAGCAAAGGAAACAAAGGCACGTGGATTAAATTTTGTCTAAAATATATATGTCGGAGAAAATGAGAAAAGGGAGCTTATTCTGGGTTTAACTGAGCCCAAAGCATTTTATTATGCTAGATGTCCCTAGAATGTAGTTGTCTTCAGCAATCCCGCTGCCAGCAGGGGACGGTTTCCATTGAGCCTCGCACTCTTCGGCTCTGTTTGATACCCTACACTTGCCTTGGGATGGACAGAAAGACTTGCCCCAGGGACTGGTCACCTCGAGAGATCAAGTGATGCTCTGCAGGCAAATGTCAAGCCAACCCAATGCCAGAGAAGGAAGTGAGCATCCCAAAGTTGGTATTCTACATCCATATCACAGGACTGGGGATGTGGCTTCGTGGTAGAAGGTTTGCCTAGCCTACATAAGGCCCTGGCTTTGATACCTACCAACAGAAACTACACCACATAAAGAACATTAGCATAAGGAACAGTCAATTAATTTGAATAAAAGCAGGAATTCAGGTCAGTTTTCTCCAAACTTCAGGTGGATTCCTGAAGCCCGAACTGAGGTTTGTGTGGGAAGCACCTGTACCTGATGAGCCACCTCACTGAACCCACAAAGTTGTCCTCTGATTTCCATCATGCACTGCAGCATGTGGGCACCTGTATATATCCATTATGCACACACACAATCAGCAGCAGCAACAACAACAACATAGTGTGTGTCATCATGCCCAGGGTTTACTGAATGCTGCATCTCTTAACTCAATCTCCATGCTTGCTCAGCAAGCATTTGCCCAAGGAGCCTTCTGCTTAGCCCCTAAACTTCCAAATCTTGGCTCTGTTGTCAAAAAATGATATCATGTATCCTTTTATGTCATATACTGAAGGCTTTTGTGACATCATTACCAGTTTCTTCAGAATGAGGCAGAAGACTGTATAATTTACTCTGAGTCATTTACACCCACACATATTCAGAGAGTACGGGTTTCTGGTACATCTACAATAAACATATATGGCGCTGTTTGTGGTAATTCCACTTATTCCTAATTTGATCTAAAATAGAAAGAGAAAATTCTAGATACCCTCTCTGGACCTTGCTTGTAAATGCTATATAAGATACAAATTAAATGCCAAAGGTAGATACTCTGATGACAAGTCCTTAGATATACTATCATAGGCTATTTAAACCAAATAAAAATGGGCTCAAATTGGTTGAAGTACTGCTGATCTTGGGACACCAATCCAAAATTAGATTCCAGTATCATACTTTTTGTAATGTTCTTTGAGAAATTATTAGACGTAACTTCTGAGGTGCATTTGAACCACACTTCAAAAGTTCTCCAACAGCCTCTTCAGCTTTGGAAATCATCCATGTTTACTCTTTAATCATCCATATTCTCTCTCTTCTTCCCTCTCGCTTTCTCTCCCTCTTCCTCTCTCTCTCATGTGTAACATACTTGGATTATATCTTATTCACTCTGCCAATATCTGATCATGTTTACACATCAACAGATAGGTCATAAACATGGCATATGGAAATAAATCGCCTCTAGTTTAGAATAGCAATTATAGAATTTCTGTTTGGAACGGAAAAATGGAGATATAATGTAAATAAGCTCCAAGATTTTAATGTTTCCAATTACAAACTGTGGCGTATGTAAACTAATTATAATGCAAAGAGGTAAATCACTTTTATTTTAAATAGAAGAGGAATTTCATGGAGCATTTCCCTTCACTGTTACTGATCAGTTCAGTTTAATGACATAAATTTCAGGGTACATCTTTTGTTCTTCAAAGGCCGACTAGATTTTAAATCTGCTGCCAGCAAAACTAAACTTGAGGAATGCTAGTAATGATCCTCTAAAATTTGCAAACCCAGATCCTATCACAGCGTGATATATAATGTCACTGCATGCTTGACAAAACGGTAGAGAGAGATCCTGGCCACATCCTTCACACGCATTTTCCTTCATGTGGCTAATTCTCTCCAAATTCCATCAGAGGAAAATTTTCCTTTCCTAATGGTGCTCTCTCTCATTTGCTAAAAAAAAAAAGTCCCTCAGAGGTCACTGCAGACCGAATGCTGCCAGACTACTGGGAATGTCATCAACAGCATCTAAGAGCAGTTACAAGTTCACCCGCCTCCTATAAAAATGATGGCCTCATTCCGACTTTTTACACATCTCACCATAACTATATTATTACCTTGAAAAGTGTTTAACATCACATTTTAACAAGTACATACAGGAATAAGTCATTTGAAAACGCATTCACACCCACATGAACACATGCACACGAGAGAGAGAGAGAGAGAGAGAGAGAGAGAGAGAGAGAGAGAGAGAG